>JBBKCR010000134.1:965494-978670 GCA_037577295.1 Ladigesia roloffi | reverse complement strand
CGCGCGCACACGCGCGCACACACACACACACACACACACACACACACACACACACACACACACACACACACACACACCAATACAACGCAGACCCACACCTCGAGAAATCTCACGCACACACACACACACACACACAATGAGAGAAATCTCTCACGCAGGCACACACAAGAGAAATCTTGCACGTGCGCACACAAACACACACAAACACACACAAACACACACAAACACACACAAACACACACACACACAACAGGAGAAAACTCACGTATACAACAAAGGCAACATTTATAGTATTACTGTATCTGAAAAACGTGATCTGGGAGCTTAAATATCAGTTCTATAAACCTGAAGCATCAGAATCGGTATCGGCCGATCACCTAGACAACACATCGGTAACTTGGTTTCGGTGGTAAAAATCCTGATCGGAGCATCACTAATGTTCATTATACCTGAAGTTAATGTAAACTCTGCACTAGTGTATGGTCTGGTAGTCCTCAGTATGGCTCCGTACAGCTGATGTAGCTCTCAGTCTCAGAAAGGTCGTGACCCCTGATGTATCTAATACCTGGTGTTTTCTTGTGATCCAGCCGGAATGGTCAAAGTTCCTCCAGCACTGCAGGACAAGTGTACTGTACTAGCTAACGTCATGTCAGCTAACATCTGTGACACCAGCATCACACTGTCTCAGTGCCTTTAAGCATCATAACAATTTAGTGATCATATTGTCCAACTCTTTTGTGAAAAGTTGCAACAAGCAATGTAGAAATAACTACTTAATGGTTGCATTAGTTAGACGGTCAAAAATACAGCAAAATGTGACAAAGGGTTGGTTCATAAAGCAATGCAATCAGGGGATATTGCACCTGTACTTTTACTGACCCACAATATCCACTTTAGGCCCTGCTAGTAGGAACAGAGGAGACAGGTAGTGAGACGGAAGATCTTCCAGTCACTGCACCACCCTGAAGAAATTACAACACTTCTCTCACTGACCTGTTACATAACGTCCTGTGGGGATGTGAGGCATTGCTGAACCTTACGGGTTTCAAACGGGAAGAAATGGAAAACTGATCACCTTAAAAGTTAGCCATTCCAAATGTTAGCGCTTCTGTGACGACACACCAATACATCATATTACGCCACTGCTGCTTAGGGCGTGGCCAGGGTGTTAAATTAAATTGATTTAGAGGGTGCATTGGTAAAGCATCAACTTTCAAACAAGACACTGAACATACGTAAAACGACTAGCATACGGGCTGCAGTGATGAATATGACATGTAATTAGGAAACAAGCTTAGGCCTGGGTCAAGGTTAGAACCTGCGCTGCCATCTACAAGTAGCAGGTGGGAAACCATACCCACAATGCTGTGTTGTCTTATAATGACCTAAGGAAATCCCCAAGATGTGGACATGTCTAGATGTCTCACAAAAGGTTTTAAACCAGCAGCCACTGAAAAACCTCTCCAGCTCAATGCCCTTCGTGTAAAACCAACGAAACAGTGAACAGCCAAAAATGGCTGACCTCAGAAAGAGGGATATTTAACTTCTAATGCATGTCTGGTTCAAGGATAATGTACTGCACCACATTATATGATGGAAAAGTACAGTGTGGGTCACACTAACCACAGGTTGAGCAGGTCGGAGTGTTGTTAAAAAATTAAAATGATGAATAAGTGGCACTGCAAAACACGAGTAGGAATAGGTTACACGTATAAACGGGATAGATAATTATTAATAAAAAATGGTCGATTTCCAACAGCCGTCCCTTGTGCTGCTCAGCCCTGAGGCTAACTGTGCCGAAGACAGAACTCCAGCCAAAAAAGAAAATTATGTAATACAGCCTGTTACGGAAAACTCCCCTGCTGAAAAGTTTAGGACGTTGCGTCATTTACAAATACATTCTTGCGTTACACACGTTCACGGAGAACCTAACGCTAATTTTTCACGATCTTTAGGACACGCAGAAACTGTCTCAAATAATCTGTTGCCCAAACAGACTTGCATTAAACGCATGGGGCTAAACGGTCGGGGGTGACCGACGAGATTAAAGCAAGAAAAAATCTGCAATCCTGCCGAGCAAAACGTGGCGTCTCCCTGCACCGCCAACGGTAGCGACGTCTGGACTGGAGAGCGATATAAAGTGAGAAGCAATCGGCCCTGATGTCTTATTTCACATTCATTCAAAGTTACATTTAGGGAAATCCGGTGATAAACGAAGCTCAGTATCCTAGCAGATGTACAAGGGTGGACGAAAAAAAGCCCATGTGTGTTATCCAACCCAGAATTAATCCACTTACTTACAAAAGGCATAACGTCTCGCCTGACGAGGGAGAGACGTGTGTGTTTCTCAGAGGCTCGTATAAAAGGGCGGTCATTTTTGCACATTCGTCTATCGTTACTATATTCCTGGCTGATGAAAATGCAGACAAACAGACAGAGAGCCGTCGGTGGGCTGATTTTTACGCAACCTTGAATGTCTACACCGCCTACTTTCGCAATTTAACGTGAACAGTACAAAGAAATTAAATAAGGGGTTAAACAACTAAAACACGGGCAAATAAACTAATGAAGCTACACAGACTGAGAAGAAGAGAGGCTGAACTCGACCATACTGGAGAGGAAAAGTCAGACACAAAACACACAAAGCGAGAGAAGCATGCACAACTTAAGTATCTCTACCACACGTTAAATTAACACTTAATTATCTCCACCATTATTTCCTCTCCACCTAAAGTTGCTTCTGCTGCTGAGTTTGAAGTAACAAAGAAAAAAGGAGGAACCTACCACGTGATGACGGAGCCGATTCCGGGGGAATTTCAGCAAAGACCGTCCGCGGCTCGATAATTAGAAATAAAAAAATTAACTACAGCAGGGAGAGATGGGTCGATCCAGATGCGAACGTGCCCGTCGTGTTATTGTGGCTCGGCTCCTTCTGTCCGGTGGAGCTGGGGCCCTCTAACGGCTCTCCGTTTTCGGTCACGCCGTTTAGCACTCACGAAATGGGCGAGAGAGAGTGAGAGGGGAAAACGGGGCCTCGAAGCTGAAAGGAACCAAACCTGCTCGCCCTGCCTCAGCCACAATAGGCCACGAGCACACGCCGAGAAAGGAGACGAATTACCCGCACTAATCCGGTCCAGAACGACGTTTTGTGTGCCCAGAGTCCTCCGCTGCTCGGAAATAGCTTCCTGTAGGCGCTAGCTCAGCGTTCTGGCGTCGATTAGGCTGAATTTTATTGTTGTTGTTGCAGAGGGAGCGACGCTAGGAAAATGGCGGCCAGCTCCTCTCCCTCGGATTTCAGGTCTGACAAACAGAAAACGAGAGCGGGGCAGTGGGAGACATTCCTCTTGGCCACCACTAGAGCGAACATACTCTCTGTCTGTCCTCCTCTTCCTAGATAGAGGGCGCTGAAGTGCAAAGCACTGAAAATAACGTTCAATCCACACAGCATCCTGCCAAACTAATGCACAAACGCAAAACAAATTTCCACACTGAGCCTGCAGCGTTGGCAGCTGGTGGCCTGGTAGTTAGGGATCATCAGAGGGCAGTGGGTTCAAATACCAGAACTGCTAATGGCACAAGATAAGAAGTTTATGCTCCCTGTGTTTTGGACGTCCACTGCTTCACTGGGTAGATGGGTTAAATCAGGAGTGCTCAAACCTGCCCAGAATGGACTGATGTGGGTGCATTTATTACAATCAAGCCTCCTGCACACCAGATTCCACCTCTAATCAGTTGGTCTTGGTTTTCAGTTACTCAGGTGTGGCTTCTTTTTGGTTGGAACGACAACCTGTAACCACAGCGGCCTTTCTGGACAAGTCTGGGCACCCTTGGGTTAAATGAAATACAGGGGTTCACACTGTGTGCTGTGCAGTGGTGTGTTCATATGTTTTCCAGCTAAATTAAGAAACAGGATATTGATGGAGAAGCACCACAGCCATTTGTCACTCCTACTACTGCAGCCCCCACCCTTTACTCACATTTTCTCCCTTTCTGACACTCAGGATGGGGTTAATAAACTGAACATACTAAAATATGTACACTGATTGGCTCAGAAGGAATTACAATGTTGAGCTACCACAAACACTGTTGCCATTCCCAGTGAACAGGAAGTGTTGGGTTTGCACTAAATGAGTAAAACTTTAGGGCGAAACAAAATAGCACTGAAAAAAAGGGCACAAGTGCATAGAATCTGTGTGATGCTGGTGTGAAAAGCAGATGTGCTGCAACTGTTTGAATATGAAGGTCCCTGAAAACACAATTGTCTGTGTTCTTCAGACAATTTGACGATTAGGATTCCTAAGTAATACTGGGAATAGTAGTTTCTTTTACCTGCCCTGGATTCCCATTTATTTGTGGTGTTATGTAATGCAGGACCTGCTATATAGGAAATTGATTGAACATTTTGGTAGAAAATAAATACAATTCTCAAAACTAGCTTCGTGAAACTTCGGCTAAAACACATACAGAGGTCAAGATCTAACCAAAAGCAGCCTCACTGTAACTTGATTTTTTCCAACTATTGACTAGTGCAACTGCGCCACCTGTTGACCAATTTAAAGACACTTTGGCGTTATAGTCACAGTAGAGACCATGTGTAACATGAAATGAGGTGAAAGTACCTGAAAATGTGCTGAGTAACACTCATGACATCTTTCGCCATTGAAAGGCCCAGGCCGGGTCCCATGTGCCGCATTCCCCAAAAAGCTTTCATTATTCCAAATATGCTTTATCCAAACATCCAACAGAGTCGGTAAAACTGTCCAACCTAGAGGTAAGAGAATACATCAGACGAGTTTTGCTTCAGGAATTCAAAACACAACTAACTTAAAAACTTCTATGATATGTTTTTGATTTTAATGCAATTATTTTTGCATGGAAATCTATGCATCACGTTATTGCAAATCTGCTAACCTCTAATCTTACAATTATTATAGTCTTACCCTGCCTTTGTAACCAAGCGATTTATGAATCCAGCACTACAATCCGGACTACTAAACACAATCTATTTTCTCCGCGATCAATAAATAAAATTCTGATTCGGATTTTTTTTACTGTTCATAATTTCTGTATTAATGGGGGTTATTTCACAAAGCAGGATTTGTCAGCTTAGCAAGGTAATAAGTCAAATAAGAAAAAAAAACTGAGTTAAAAACCCTGGGTTCAAGCTATGTGGTGGGATGTTTTCATGTGCATTTCTCGGTCTTGGTCTCATAAAACGATTCGATCTATTTGCTTAGAGTTTCGAATTTTAACAAAACAATTCTGAAAATACCCCATTCCTGATCTGACCAGGAGTTTGGTCTGTCGATCAGTAACATCGCTTGTTTTCACTTTATTCAGTGAAATTGGAAACGCTTTTAAAACAAAGGTAACATCACACTGAATCTCACAGGTTCACGAGATGCTAACTCGCTCACTGCTCATCTCACTGAATATTTTGAAGCAAAAAAAGTTGTTAACAACAGCTTGTGTTGCATTAACGAGGCAGTATTGATTCGTTAAGCACTTTTAGTTTTCTTTCTGACAGACTAATTTTGAAAAAAAGAATAAACAACAAAAACTGATAATGTTAGCTAGCTATATCGTCTTGGCCAGCTAGCGTCATTAGCTGGCAACCCGTCGCTAGGCCAATCATCGGGCTCCTGAGGAGAAATGTTTTAACATCTTAGATATTTTAGCAGTTCTGCTTGAGAAAGATAACATTTATCAGTATGTTTAACACTAGTTTGTAAATGTGTTTCAGGGTAAATGTCAGAAGAGGAGTAAGCTAATGCTCTTAGCAAACTGACTAACTGAACGGACCAATTTCGGCCCTGTTGACTGCAACCCTCGGAGATAATTGTACTCTTTTTCTCTTATTGTGCGGAAACATAACGTTATCGCGGTCCTGTACTGCACTCGATGTGACCTTCTTTTATATTCAAAGGTATAGACGTCGTTCTCCTTCCTTTTACTAGCAATAAAAGCACAAAAATATTTAAAAGACAAGTACTGAAATTCACGTCCACTTACCTGCACACCAACCAGGCTTGAACCGGAAAGCCTCCGTCGTCCTCTCTCTACGTCCTGATTGGTCAGTGTGGGAAAAGCGGCGCGCTTATTGGCTAGTTTGTTTTATTTTCGTATCGAGGGGCGTTTCGTGTGAAGTAAATAAAACTGCAACTTCACAGGACTTCTGTGTTTGTGTTTATTTTATTTGCCTGCATGTGTTTTTGTCCTTGGTTGAAGCTTTCGTAAGTCTTAAGCACTTAATGTTTTGGCAAAAATCAGACCTGTCTTTAAAATTGTCTCTCCACTACGACCACATTCACTATTTCCACATTTGGAGAGAATCTCTTTTGTAGTTAACAGATCAAAGCCCAAACTTGCTTGTAATGCATGTTTACATGATCATTTGAATCTGATAATTGCACACAATGCCCCATTATGCCTTACAGTGAGTCCTGCTGTAAATGGACTTAAATATCTAATCCGTACTTGAGCTCTTCCTGAACATGAGTGATGGGCTGCAAAGAGTAAACGTTTCCCAAATGTTTTAAAGTATAGCTCCAGTCTGTAAACTGAAACCACAAATTTTGTCCTCGTGGGTGACACTGCTGTGTAGCCCTTTAAGTTTGAGACGTGAAAAGCATAAATAATTCCATCCTTCAAGACCTAAACCACATCAGTAATATGTCAAATTAATTTTATTACTTTTTAAATTCTTAAAATATACATTGACAAGCATTTGACCTAAAATAAAACAAATCAACATACAGATATTGAAATGAAAAGATTTTCTAACATACCTTATGCACTTAAAAACTGCATTGTCATCAACAGCACCACAACTGGAAATAAATGTACAAAAATAAAAACAAAACTGTCAGCTCTCCGTCAGTCTTAGAGCTGGTCACCATGCCAGGTTTGATTCCTAATAAGATCTGAGTCAATTTGGATTTCTTCAGTAACAGCTAAACAAATGGCAATACTAGAATTTTAAAACAAACCTTAATATGGGTCAGCTTTGATCCAGAAGCAGTATGACCCTTTATTTCCACTGCTTGTATCAAAAATGGCTAATTATATTATGAGATTTAAATACAAGAGCAGATTAGAGCAAATAAAAAGGCACCCCAATAATCACCAATAACGCTTCTTTGATGGGCACTCTAAGCAACATTTTCCTCATAAATCTGATATGGATTTAATTTCCTTGCTGTCTAAACAGGAAACAAACATCTATCCAGATCTTCTTGCTTCCTATGTGGATGACATTTAAGACCAGCCAATCGGATGAGCTACAGAAGGTAAAAAAAAAAAAAAACTAAAAAATGATTTAATTTAAACTTCCAAGTATTTTCACACTCATTCACAGACACACAATTAAATACTTTGTTCTTCTCTAGCAAATTCAAGAAAGTTGCTAGTTGTGCAGGGTTCTCTTCCCAAGGTTCAGAGTGAAGAAAAGCTGCTGGGAGAACAAAGTGCCCATTTTAATATGCTGCCCATCACTCCTGTCCAGGGCTGAAAGTGCTACTCTGCTCCTTGTTCGTCTGCTCCATGCTGAAAAGGGGAGGAATCAATGGACTTTACAACTCTTACACAGGTCTTTATTTAGAGTAAATGAGAATAAAAAGGAACACAAAAAGCCTAGGCATTAAGACAGAAACTTTCACCACAATTGTCTTTGCGGCTTGCTTTCAATTCCCCCCACCCCCTTCATCCTTTGTGTTTGACAGAAGATGACTGGGGTCTCCGATAAAGATAAACATGAATGGGGCAGAAGATTTCATGGACTTTGATAGACAGTAAAATTTCCCCATGTTGATATATAGATGAAGGCTGGACATGGAGGATCCAGCAATAAGGCATAATGACAGGACCTGAAGGGCTGGGAGTAAGATGGGATAAAAAAAAGAAAAGGTAAAAGTAAAGTAAAAAGAAAAAAAAAAACAGAAACAAGGAGGTACTGTATTAGCAGCAGTTTGTTTTTCCTTTTTCATTCTTCTCCTTCCTCCCATTTGTCTATTCTCATCTGAGCTGGA
Source organism: Ladigesia roloffi (assembly GCA_037577295.1). Taxonomy (NCBI): domain Eukaryota; kingdom Metazoa; phylum Chordata; class Actinopteri; order Characiformes; family Alestidae; genus Ladigesia; species Ladigesia roloffi. The sequence goes on along the minus strand of JBBKCR010000134.1, from coordinate 970,643 downwards.
GTATTAAGGTAGCTCCAGGTTGGCATAACTGTGTTCGAGTCCAGACAGGAGGCGGCAGAAGCAGAGGGTTACAGGACTTCATCACTCTCCGTGGTGTGGAGTTGCGCGTCATCTGCATCAGTCATACTGCTCTCCTGAGACTCCTCCACTTCCGCTGTGACACAAAACACATGAATCTCCACACCTCCTTCAGACAGGTTACTATAAACACACACACACCTGTGTGAATTTATGTAATACACACATGTGAAGAATTCACACCCCTCACTTCTTCCACATTGTTACATTACAGACTTATTCCATATAGATCAGAGTCTAGTTTTCTTTCACAAAAAGGTCCTTAAAAAGGCACAATAAAAATATGTTTCTTACTAATAATTTTTTTTAACACAATACTTACAAAAGTATTCACACCCTTTGCTATGACACAAATTTGAGCTAAGGTGCATCCGATTCCACTGATGATCCTTGAGATGTTCCTGTGGTAAATGCAGTTGACTGATTAGGATATATAGCAGAATCAAAACCAATGAAGTCCAGGAAACTGTAAACTTCCAGATTTTGTCAAGGCACAATCTGGGGTAACAACCCAAAAAAATTCAGAATGGAAAAAGTTTGGAACCACCAAACTAAGTACGGTAACTGAGGAAGAAGGGCTTTGGTAATCAAGAACCCAATGGCCACCCAGGCAGAGCTCGAACTATCCCTTCTGTAGGAAGGTCAGACATAGCTAATGCACTCTAACAATCAGGGCTTTATTTTTGAGTGGCCAGATGGAAACACAATTGGAGTTTGCCAAAAGGCACATTAAGGATTCGCATTAACCATCCCCAAAATTCTCTGATCTGATGTCACCAAAAGTGAAATTTTTGCCCTGAAAGCATTATTCCTGGAGAAAAACAGATACTGTTCAACACCTGTCATCCCTACATCATCCATACTGTTACACATGGTGGTGGCAGCATCAAGCTGTGGGGACATTTTTCTGCTGCAGGAACTGGGCCACTAGTCCACATAGATGGTGTAATGGCAGCAGCCAAATACAGAGGGGTGATTGTTGATACATAGATCAGTGGTCCCCAAAATGTATTTAGTCACGACCCGGTTTAATATAAGAAATCCGGTCATTTTTTCAAAATAAAACATCGTTTAGTCTCTGATAGTAAACAAAAAGGAAATACTGTAATTTTTCCGTGCAGCCTGCAGACCGGTACCACGTGACCCACGGCCCGGTACCGGTCCGCGGCCCGGGGGTTGGGGACTGCTGCAATTGAACATGTCTGGAAAGGCCGAAAAACGGCTGTCTACCAACACTACCCATCCGACCTGACTGGGTTTGAGATAACCAGTAGGGGTGAATGGTAGAAAATCCCCAAAACAGGTGCCAAACCTGTAAGGGCATTCCCGAGAAGACTTGAGGTTGTGATTGCTGCCAAAGGTGCTTCAACTAAAAATGAATCCATGTGTGTATACATGAAATGTGGACAAGACAAGGGGTGTAAATAGATTCACATACAATTTTTTTACACAGCTTTTTCATCAGAATCTGCTTCATTTTAATACCATTTATTTGAAACCTGTAAAGCTTCATAAGACTGGTACATTAAAATATTTCACACACTGAAGTCTTATCGAACTATACACCAATTCTAAGCATCCGGACTGCTTATACACACTTAAAGAACTTACTTGAGTAGTAAGGATATTCATCAGGGGTGACTGGCTCCTCATCATCAGGAAGATAACGTTTATCTATGGCCTCTTTGATCTGGTTGTTGGCCCCTTTGGGGTCTAGGTCCATGGCCCATGAAAAGTTCATCAGGGCCAAATGAGTTTGACCAAGCTTCTTATATACCTGAAATAAAAGATCATTCGATATCAGAGCAAGATTTACACAATTAATATTTTATCAGGCTTCAAAGTATGCAAACTTTTTACCTTTCCTATTAAAAAGTAAACAAGGGACTCTTTGGGCACTATTTGTTTTAATTCTTCAAGCTCCAGTAGAGCTGCCTGTGGGAAGAAAATTAATTGGTAGTAATCAAAACAGGATGCCCTAAGAAGCAATAATGGAATCAGGTTTCAGTTTAGTTTCATTCTCTGGAAAATGGCAGAATATACCTACCTTGTACTTTTCATTAGCAAAAAGAATAGAGGCCCTATGAAATTTGCATAGTGGGTTCTTAGGGTCAATGCTGATTGCTATGTTCAGAGTCTCTAGAGCATGGTCTGATTTTTTCAAAGCATGCTGCACCTATAAAAATAAAAATAAAAAGAAAATGCAACAGAGAATTAGTTAAAAGGCCTTTGTGTTTATTAAAATGACCTTCACTGCCATATAATTCTTAAGTTTCAACAAACTATTTACAGAATTAAAAGAAGATTGATAAGATAGATAACCTTACAAGAATAGATTGTGAGAAAATCAACCTCAGTGATCAAACTCACTTAATCTTGCAATTAAATCTTAAAAACCATAAAAACAGAATTCAGACATTAGTGCACTGCTCATATATTGCCCATTCTATTCCTTTTATGAAGAAACACTGCAGGGAATTTTTGGTTCTTCATTGGAGCAATACCCTATTTCCCTAGACAAACATCAAATCAATCAATCAAACTTTATTTATATAGCACATTTTTAACAACTGGAGTTAAGCAAAGTGCTTCACAACATTAAGAAACAGCTAGAGCTGAACATTTAAACTGCAGTGCTGAGTAATACACAAGAAAGGTAAAAAAAACCCAAGTAAAAAAGAATAAAAAAAGATAAAAGAACAAAAGAATAAAAAGTAACATTGTGCCTTAGGTACCAAAAGCTAACCGAAACAGGTGGGTCTTAAGTTTTGATTTGAACACGAGCAAATCGGTGAGGCAGCGAATCTCTGGGGGAAGTGTATTCCATAGTTTTGGGGCAGCAACTGCAAAATTTTTTTTTTTTTATCTTGTCCTCGGCACCTCTAACAACTGCTGACCGGCAGAGTCCCATGATAGAGCGCGTTACAGCAGTCGAGAGCTGATAAAAGCATGAACAGCCTTCTCCAGAATATCACTGAACTGACTAGAGGACTTTTTTATTAATGATGTCCACACAATACCCATTGTCTGCCAACTTGTTTATATCACTGGTTTCAAAACAGATACATTTATTAAATATAGATGCAAGCAGACACTTCATCACTAGGATACCACTTTCCTTTTTGCCTAAGGCATACTTACCACTCCAATGTGGCAGAGTAGAACAGAGCTCTGAGGGTTAATACTCAAAGCCTTTTTGAAATGAATTTCTGCCAAGTTAAACTTCTCTTGCTTATAGTAGATCATTCCCAAGCCATACCTATTAAAACAGAACAGATAACAGTGCCTCAACTTATTATTTACACAGGGACATCTAACTAAATGGAACATAATATCTCAATTGCATGTAATGGTGCTTCTAAAATGTATTATGCTGAAGTCAGACTCAAATATTTATTTAGATAAAATTATCACAGAGTAGGATCAAATGACCTCTGGCATGATAATAACTAATAGTTTCCATTTTGTAATGTGCCTGTTTATGTGCATAAAGTATTTATTTTTGTTCTAAGCTTCTATAAAGGTAAGGTTCTAAAATACAACCCTCCAGGGGCAACTCCCTAACCACCAGCTGCCATAAACTGAACTGTATGACCTTACACAAACTGAACTGTGTCATCTTACCAAGCATTGTAGTGGCGCTTATTGAGGCGTATGGCATTTCGAAAACAGCCCAGGGCTTTCTCCAGCTCCTCTGTCAGCACCAGCTCATGACCAAGCAGTGTGTAGGCATAAGCGAAGCTCGGGTCCACCTGTATAGCCCGCGTGAAGAATTTAATGGCGATATCATGCTCCCTCTGAAGACTGAAACAGTTTCCAGCTACACACCATGGCTGTTTGGGAAGGAAAGATTAATGTTAATTTTTAGAATGATTTTGTTGGTATTGCAATATGTGCTTTTTCACTCAATCTTTATTGTTTTGATACAGTCCAATAAAATGTGCTAGCTATAACTTGTACTACACTGCAAAATAATTTCTATTTTCCAGTGTAGTACAAGAAGCAGCATCTACCAGCACAGCATCAGGTGAACTACCTCTGGAGAATTCTTGTCCATGTCTGTGAGGTCTTTTGAAAGGGCAGAAAGTGCTACATCTTTCTGTAGGTGCCACAGTGTAGTGGAATAGATTTCCATCCCTTCTACCCGATAGCTCTCGATTCGCCGCACTTCTGAAAAAATCCTCTCGGCCTGGAGATAGGAGGAGTGAGTACATTAGATAATGCTTAAAAGCAATTATTTATTTTTTGTGTTTTGTAGTACTAACCGCAGTCTTGACAAATTAGCAGGGTCAGTTTAAGGTGTAAATGCATTAGGATTCCTATCTTATGGTCAACTACCTTCATAGACTTGTCTACATTCAAAATCTGTACCAGCTTTTCAGTAGGTACCTATATGGTTTAGGACAAGCTTACCTGCATGTACTCTGCCAATTCAAAGTATGCACGCCCAATCTGGCCAAGCACCCAGCCGGTGTTGTAGTGGTGTGCGGGCAACTGGCTGAGGATACTGATGGCCTCTCTGCAGTTGTAGGAGCACAGGGCCAGGTAGCCCCGCCCAATATCTCGCATCAATGACATTAGGCCATCTGAAACATGAAAAGAATGGGTACATTGAATTTCTATGTTTATTTTACATTAGTATATTCTTATTATGGTACCATATACATAAAATAGTTCATCGCTGATCACATAGTGGACAAAGCAGAGTACAGCAGGTAAAATCAGTATTTGCAGATTCCTCATTAAGGTTTTATTTTAAAGTGTTTTACCCGAACTTGGAAATTTGAAGTTTATTTGCTTACCCCCAGGGCATCCAAGTCGAAGGTGATTTTTTTTTTTCTCAGCAGAACACAAACACAGATTATTAGCTTTAGCCATAGCAGACTGGTAGTCATTTAATGGAAGTGGATGGGATTCAAACCTTTCAAAATAAAAAAAACATGCACAGACACGTCCAAATTACACCCCGTGGCTCGTGACGACACATTGATGTCCTACGACATGAAACGATCGGTTTTTGTGAGAAACTGAACAGTATTTATATCATTTTTTACCTCTGAAAGACGACCGT
>JBBKCR010000134.1:901894-930827 GCA_037577295.1 Ladigesia roloffi | reverse complement strand
GCTGCTGGTCAGTGTTGTGCTATACTGCGCTGCTGGTCAGTGTTGTGCTATACTGCGCTGCTGGTCAGTGTTGTGCTATACTGTGCAGCTGGTCAGTGCTGTATTGTATTGCTAGCCATTGTTGTGTTGTGCTGCGCTACTGGTCCATGTTGTTAGTCCGTGTTCTTGTTAAAAGGATAGAATGTGAGCAGACTGAGCGCTGAAGCTATCAGCGTTGTAGGTCAGTGCTGCCGGTCGGTGGTGATGTGTTGTTCGTTGGGTTGTGGGTCAGGGTGACCCGAGCACTGTGTCTTTTCGCATCCAGAAGGAAAGAAAACACAGAACTCACACCGTGTCGCCTTCTGGCCGTGTCCACTAAACCTAAACCAGTTTCGCCCTGTTGGTTTGAGCCTGCAAGACGGAAAAATCACTTAAAACTCACGTAACTAGTAAACTCACCCTCAGTCGGCTGACAGTCACACAGTAGGACGCCATTCTGCTCGCTGACAAAGATGTCGCTGGGCGGTGATGCCGCTGCGCTGTATTTATACTCTGTGTCCTGTCAGATATATAAAAATAAACCAAGATTTATAATATATTTGTGGTTTTGTCTTCCATTCTCTGTACTATAAAAATGTATAAATTTTAGTCTAAGCTCTACTGATTTATTGAGAATATTTTACAAACATTAAATGATAAAATTCCTCATTATCTTCCTCTAACCGGCCAGTTTTATTTCAGTCCTCAAATACATTAATTGACCTTCAAGTTCTGTTCATCCTTGACACTTGGGGTCAGTTTGCCTTAGTAATTTAATCGGCCGCATATGAGCTGCCAGTGGTTCTTACACTCCTATGTTCGTTTATGGTTCTAAAGCAGAGGGTTTTAAGACTATAAAAGTTCAATTAAAGTGTCCTCATTATCAACCAAAACAAATGTGTGCTTACATTTTTATGTGTTTTATAAAACAGCTAATCAAACTGAATCTAAAGAACATTATAGTAAAGGTTATGTAATAAGAAGCAAAAGCAAGATGTCAAATTGACCCCAAACATAAAAAAGATTTTAACAAGAAGTACAAAATACAAATAAACACTCGAAACAGAGAACAAACAAAGTTTAAATTCTTGTTGGAACAGCAAGACAAAAGGATGTCAGCCCAAAACTTTCGATTTATTTATATAAATACAGCCAAAGAAAATTTAAATGAAAATGGTCATTTTTGGAGTGTCCTCATATAACACAAATAACACATCATTATTAAATATTTTTTATATTTGTTTTGCCAAATAAATAAAAATAATATTTATATTTTAACTTATCAATATAAAAAATGATCACGACAGAAAGAGCAGGTTCGGTTAGTATCCTTTTACAATCTACTTCAAAAATGTCTTTTTGGATTTTATTTTGTAGAAAACGTCTTTGACTTTGTAATCAGAAATTTTAGTGTGATGGTCCAAACCTTTTCCTACTGAATGTTCTGATCAACACCAATCCAGTACAAGGTTAATCAGAAGTAGCATAAAAAGGTAATAATATATTTTTATAAATATTAATATATTTTTTATTAACCATCGTAGATGCACTCTTTATAAAATTTCACAGCTTCTACTGTCAAGTCTTGCAAATTCAGGCCATTCCAATACCCAAGAAAGAGTACAACCATTGCTAATCCAACTATATGGCAAACATGTATTACTAAAATATTCAGTAAAGGTCTATAATAACTTAATTTTAATCACGTTAATAAAATTGCATGGTCCTATAGGCTACTGATTCAGGACTCCTCTTCTCGAGACAGAGGCCATATTACAGGCCTGCGATGCGACACTTTTATGAGAAATAAAACCACTGAAGTAGGATTAAATTAACCCAGATATTTAGGTGCACGTTGGCGCAGAACACACAGTGTGGGCTTTCCAATCGTCCACTTTCATAGTTTTCCAGGCAAAGACATTCGATGAATCCTGGTGACATTTTTATGGAGATTTTGGACAGCAAAAATGTGGAAATCAGGCATTTTTTGCAGAACTGAGTTCACTGATGAATCATAAAGCAATTCAACGTCCATTCGGTCTGGTAGCCCATAAGAACAATACATCATGTCTATAATGTCTATGTCATGGTGATCATATATTTTAAATATATAGAAGAAGCACATTATATAACATCTTCCTGTTACTAAACAGATTCCTGTGAGAGACAGACAGAGTAATGATACAGAAATAACCACATAATCAAGAATTGCTCTCAGCTACTGTAATTTTAATGAGATGTAGAAAAATTCCCAAAAAAGAGGCCTTTACCTAGAAAGCTCAATACCACCCTCCTATTTAAAGAAGCCCTTTCTCTAAGGCTCTGCAGAATAAGAGGTTAAAGCATTATAAATAGGTTTTTGACATTTTTTAAATTATTGGCAGAAATATTACTGTCGTTTTTTTTTATCGTGGCAGCTTTTAGCTCCCTAAGTCGTGTAGCAATGCAAGAACATTCGCTTTCAGGTCGCCTATTACTAAGATGACAAATGAAGAGTTTTAGGATCACATGTTTATCAGACGAAATGTTTAGGGAAACAGTCCCGAGCCGAGATTGGCGGATCAGGTCCCGAAAATAATAATCCTCCCCAAGATTTTTGCCAACCGACTGGATACCACAAGCTGCTAAGAGAAGCCGGTCCGCTGAAACAAAATCCTGAGAATGATTTTACCCTCAGTATGCAAATAACCCACGTCCGGTCCCGAGTCAAATCGAACTACACTTCCCACAATGCAGTGCTTCATCGTGCCCCAGTTGACTGGACGCCCCTCCAGTCCAATTGACACTGGTTCCGCCCCCTTCGCAGCCAATAGCGCGTCTGTTGCTATCACTTCTTATATTTTTAGCATTGTACAGCACAGCCTTGCCTACAAAAACATTACTCCGCCACATAAAGTAGTGCATATTATTGGCTTGGCCATGCGTGGGAAAGCACATTGCTGTTTGAAGTGAAAACCAATCAAAAAGGAAGAAATACTTGTGCAGTTTGTTAAAAATAGATATGTATATATTTTAAACTACTTAAGGCAGGCACTCCCTATATTTTCATATAGGGACAACTCACTGTTGGGGGGTCTTGAACCGGTGAATGGGTGTACCTCATTCAATTCGCTGGAATCGGGGGTGGCGAAAGAGGGTGTACTTTAAAGCGTGTTTGATTGTGAGTTCGGCGCCCTTGAATAATATATAAGGAGATTTATGCAATTTGGACAAACGTTTAGGGACGTCTGACCACTCCACCAACAGGGACTTTAATAACATAGCATTTGAATACATAAACTTGTTGTCCACTCTTCCACCAGATTCCACTCTTCTTGGAAGGCTTTCCACAAGATTTTTGAGAGTTTCTGTGAAAATGTGTTCCCATTCATTCTGCAGAGCATTTTGGAAAGTAAGGAACTGATGTTAGACCAGGGGCATTGCTAAAATGTGATTCCAACCCCCTTTTGTCATATTATATAGTATTAAATGGATTAAATTGTATTTATAACTTGGCATCCCTAGCTCAGAACCCCCCCACTTTGGAAAGCTTGATCCGCCCCTGTGACGATTAGCCCTGGCTAGCAATCTCCTATCCATTTCATCCTAAAGTTGTTGGATGGGGTTGAGGTCAGGGCTCAGTGCGGGCCAGTCCACACCTTACTCCTCCAACCACGCCGTTATGGACCTTGTTTTGCACTGGAATAGAAAAGTTCTCCTTCAAACTGTTTCCAATTGGAAGCCTGGCGTTGCCCAACGTGTCTTGTTCTGCTGAATCAATGTTGTTTTTATTTGCTGGAAGAGGTAAGGAACCACCTGAATACAATATTTTATGACGTCAAATCGCCAAGTTAATCACTGTGTGGAAAGTAGTCCCGGCTAGATTTGCGTCATCAGAAGGAGGAGTGACCGAACGTGCTTAATATAAATGCGCGTGGTTGTCAAACAGTAAAGTTTCTCGGGCTGCTTCACACAGTGAACGGAATAAGAAGCTGTCGCTGTACAAATGTCCAAGTTTTAATGCATTTCTATTCAGGTTTACTCATTAAAAGAGTTTGTATGAGTTGCACTTTTATTCACAGGAGTTAAATTGGAGGAAAAACGAGTCCGCTGTAAGTATTTTCAACACTATTTTTTTTTTACTATTTATCTGAACGTGTATTGTGTTGTACAAGGGTGTTTAGCTAGGTGTCCTTCTCGCCTTGGTCTTGTATGAATAATGTCACGGCCGTGTGCTTTATCGTCTGGTTTAATATTGAATGAGTCGAGACCTTTCCATCTGTCGTCCATTTTAGAGGTGTGTGTATGTGTTAGTGCCTCCTCAACTCCATTTAATGAAATAACCTGCTCTTATGGTAAGCATAAGTTTGGGCTTGCTTGGTTTTCAAATTTATTAATACCAGCCTGTGTTATACTCCGCATTCTTGGCTGAGAGAATTAGATATCTGTTTTCTTTAGGCAGATTGTTTATATCCTGAGACGGTACAGCAATCCAACCACTGTGCTGTGAGGGAAATGCACCGTGTCATTCGAACTTGATTGGGAACTTGAAAAGTGTTGTAATAGTCAATTTGTCTTTACTGTTCATTCTCCATTCTTCATTCTCCAATGGCTGGGAGATGCTAGTGTACCTGGTCATTATTTTATTATAGCCGCTAGTCTGGTAAGAACACCTAAGCACAAGCACCGCTTTACATCCATTGAGGCATACGAGGGGATGAGTGAGATTTTGTTTTGGTGGGTGCACTGTGTTTTGGCTCCATTTATTAACGGATTAATGGTCACACTATTTGTATTGTAGGTAGGGACGTATTCCATGTAGATGGACACTCATATCTTTGTGCTACACGGTCCTGTCCGAACAAAGCTGTTGTAAACAAAACAACAACAAAAAATCCTGGGGTTTCGTGGACTAAAGCTGCAGGCCTCCCAGTGTGTTTGAATTTACACCGGAGGAGGAAAAGGGTGGAATAGATTTAGTCTACTGAGATCAAAGGCTTTAAACTAAAGATTAAGGTGTTCTGTCTACCTACCACGTCACTGACATGTGAAGTTTGTTGTTCAGGGGAGAGTACTCGATGTTACAGGTCTCTGTAAAGAAATAAAAACAGAATCCCGTTCTTCGTGTTCTTGCGTTGACAAAGCAGTTTTGTATCGTGTGACATTGAGTGACATTGAGTGAATGAACTGAATGTTTTAAAGGGATCTCTCGCCATATTCAGTTTACAAAAACACCAGATTTACTATACAAGCACCCGCCCGTCTTCATAAAAATAAAATAAGGGTCTTTACTGATGTTGTTGCTGCATGGGCAGGTCAGGACTAATCTAAAGAAAGTGATTTATTGTCGTTAGCCATACAAACGGCTAATGTCTTGGTCTAACCCACTTCACCCTGAGCCCGTCTGTCAGACCGATTAAACGTTCACACGAGTGATTATTATACCGCACGTCTAAACGAATCCACAATTAAAACCATTAAGACTGGTTAATTAGTCGCCATGGCAACCTGTCGAATTAGCGTTAGCCTGTTAGCGGATTGGTGCGTCCCGTTGAGCGAAACTGGCAGGATTTCTGCTTCATGTTTAGGGACAAAAATGTCAACCACCGACATTGCTCGTAGACACGGATCTGATCTCGGAGACCCGGGAGACATGGCGAGACTCGCCCGGTTAAGAGCGACTTTGCAGTCATTTTACCCTCTTCTCCACTCTGTTTTGGTCAAGCGAAGGGGGCGGACACGCGTGTTTCTGACGTCAACGCGTACTGGATCGTGGGAATTGGAGTCTGGTTTGGGCGTCCCGGCCATTTTAATCTAAAGACTCAAAGCCACTTTAATTTCCCCTTACAAATACATATTTAATTCAAAGCTTTATCCAAAGTGACTTACAATACGAGTGCAAACATGCAGAAATGTTCTATTGGCATTTTGTACTCTAAAATTGAAACAACATTCCAGTTATATCTATGCAGTTTCAGACTGGCTGTTCACATCCGAATGGCATTTAAAATTTCCATTCTTTTAATATGAAATCTACACCATAGCAGATCTTGTTCACACCTTAATTCACCTGTTTCCAAATTTCTCACCAAGTCATTCAAATCAAATGCGAGCACGGAGAGAAATGGGGGAAAATCTATTTATACACTCACAGTTCACCCTCTTTGGCAAACTAACAAAACATAGAATTACTTGAAATATATTGGAATCTTGGTATAATGCCTTTGTATCTTTAAACTGTCTGTGTTAATGTCTCTTAACTAATAATGTGTTATGTGACTCTTTCTGAAATAATTGTGTATAATTCAGTAACTCCTTAAGTCTAAGGTCAATATATTGACAGAGTTGCCCCAGAATTGTTAATTTCCTTTCCATTTTAGTTTTTTGTGAAACTGTAATAGTATTTTATTCACAGCAATTGTTTCCCTCTTTGTTGTTTTCTATGTTGTTTGAAGCAGAACTTCTCCCTCTCTTTGCCACTGTAATCTTTAGTATCATGGCATCTGCTCAGTGAGGTTCAATTCTGTTTCCTCAGTGTTTGACCATTGAAAGTTCACTTATGTTCTTGCATTGTTTCCAGAGGGATTACGGAGGGTCACCCATCCTTAATAAGTGCTGTGCAGCAAACCAGGCCAGAGCAGTTTGAGGATTCCTTTGGATTGTTCCTTGTCTTTCACTCAGAAGCTGAGAGGCTGTCTTCCAAACTCCAACAGCCACACAGAGGACCATACGTTTCTCCTGTCTCCCCGAAGTCTGCGAGACATGTGGAGGCCGTCATAGGCCTTAAACAGGAGGCAAGCACCGATCTGGGCTCTCTGATCTGCACATCAGCCATGCATCTGGAGGTAAAGGTTGCGTTAAACTTTATAGTGTCGTACTTGTACAACAAGCTCCCGCGACGACGTGCAGACCTGTTTGGGGAGGAGCTGGAGCGCATCCTGGTATCACGCTTTGAAGGGCACTGGTACCCCGAGGCGCCTCTGCGTGGTTCTGCTTTCCGATGCCTGCACTTGGGAGCCCCTCGGGACCCTGTTGTGGATCTGGCAGCCAGGAGGAGTGGGCTGGACACGGAGGAAGTCCGTGCCAACGTCCCTCCAGAGCTCAGTATATGGATCGATCCTTATGAAGTGTCCTATCAGATTGGTGAAAAGGGGGCTGTAAAGGTTCTCTACGTTGAGGATCCCCCAGGTTTAGGGGTTGAGGGGGAAACGTCAGAGGGCACTGGTACGGTCATTAAAGGAGATGTGGAGTTGGAGGAAGGAAAGAGTTTAGGCTTCAACCCTGACGCTCAAGTGTTTGTGCCCATTGGTGGTCAGGTGTCTCCAGTCATGCTGCCATCTCTCTCCAGTTCTCCCACTCCGCTCTGCCAGGGTCTGTTCAGCTATGCAGGCCCAAGTACTCCCACAAATCCAAGTGCGCACTCCAACGCTTCCTCCCCTTCTCCACCCAGCTCAGGGCTGCCGTACCCTCACCCCTCTGCCCCGCCCAGCACCCGCCCAGTTCCTCAGCAGATCACCTTCACCACAGCCAGCTTTGCTGCCACGAAGTTTGGCTCCACCAAAATGAAGAAGTGTGGTGCATCAGGTGTGGTGGGTGGAACCAGCAGTGCTGTTGGAGCTCCTCAGCAAAGAATGCTGAGCCATTCTCCCACCACCATATCTCCCTTGGGGCTAGTGAAGCACAAGCCCATTTCTCTCTCCATGCATTCTCTTGCCAGCCAGGTTTCCAGTCAGCTTTCCCCGAATGCCAAAGAATTCGTCTACCCTGCTGCCCAGGGGCCTCTCTACTTTGACACTGAAGCTCTACCCTTGACCCACACTGGCCCCTTCCAGGCTCCACCCCCACGTCCTGCCCACCCCCATGCCTCCTATGACCCATTCTCCAGCCCACACCCAGGCCAAGCCATGGGCGTTATCAGCAGCAGCAGTGGGATTTCCTTCATGGAGAAGCCCCCATTTGTGGAGGGCCTGGGGGGGTACAACCTACAGTATTCCAGCCAAGCCTTCCAGCCTGTAGTTTTGGCCAACTAAGTTCTAGTTCTGGAGCGTTGGATACTAATACTGAATCACTCTTCTTTTGAGAACTTTTTCACTAGTTCACTAATACAAAACATGTTGTGACTACTAAAACCACAATTACCAGTGATTGTTATTCTTCCTCATTAATTACCATTGAACTGTATTATTTCTTGTCCAGCATTCTCCTCTGGGGAGGAACCAGCCTCCTGCTGCAGGTTTCCAATGAATGTCAACTTGAGGAAGGTCACTTTGGTCAGGCGTGTTGTATAGTTCTTCACTATATTGTTCTTTAATTTGCTGAGCAGCAGGGGTTCACTTGAATGGTCCATTGATACAGTGCAAAGATTTGAGTCTAGGGGGGATATGCTGACGAGCGTTTCTGCTTTGTTGGGGAAGTTCTGGAAACCAGAGGACAGGACCTTGCTTACTTTGTCTAGTTGTGCCTCACTTGCCACATTTGGAAGATTTGTTGAATTGTTTGGGGGTTTCTTTTGTTTTCTTTTTTGTTTGTTTGTTTCTTTTGTGCAAACACAAGTGTCTTACGGTCCTTCTACCCCGTCTCTCCACTCCCTGGCCTGTGGCTCCTACAGTGTAAAGATATAATACAGGTTTCACATGTATTTTTTTGTGGGGTCTAGAGGGGAACAGAAAGTCACTGCAGACATGTAAAACGGTGTTGATGCTTTAAAGACTGCAAAGCTTTTCTGGAAGTTTTCATTGTCGGAAGCCATAAACAAAGCAGGAGAGGCAGCAGCGACTGTTATACAGGCTAATTGTTCAGGTTCATGTCTGCACAGTTTGTTCAGCTGTGCGTGAAGGTGAGCGGGCGGGGTGTGTGGGGGTGTGGCCAGCTATAACCATGCCATTATCAAACTAGCAGTAGCTCAGGTAGGCACTGCAAAACCTGTATCAGTACCAGTTTTTAATTCAGCTTGCAGGGACATTATTAACTGCAATTATTTAGTCTTCCCAAGCATTCCTTTTGGTGCCAGCTGTTCTATTTAGACTTCTGTTCATTCAGCACTTTACCCTGTTGCCCATTGCCTCAATGAAAAAAGGGCACCAACATTTCTTTACCTGTGGCCCTATGAGAGGTCAAGTTACCGACTGCAGTAATTAAGCTCTTGGAGTTAAAGGACTGTGAGATTACCTGTTTTTGTTTGTTTTTGGAAACCGCACCTCAAACTGAATGTGTTCTATGCTGTGTAAGTAAGGAAATGTTCCCCCATTCCCAAGAAATGTTCGGACCTCGTAATGTTGTGATGTCAATTTCATTTGGTTTGTTTAATTTTGTGTGGGAAGAGTCCCAGTGTCTATATTCTAAATGACTTACACTGGAGGATTGTTATTTTTTTATTATTTGTTTGAAATATATTAACAATATTCTTTCCATTTTTCCCACCCCAAGAAGTCACTATGGTATTTGTAAAAGATATAACATGTATATATTTCTTATGTTAATATATTTAGTTTATGTGCTGAGGTTATTTTTTCAGAAAGAGCTATATGACTATATATATATATGTGTGTGTGTCTATCTATAGATATAGATATAGATATACCTATAGAGAGAAATATAGATATACCTATAGATATACCTATAGATATACCTATAGAGAGAAATATAGATATACCTATAGATATACCTATAGATATACCTATAGATATACCTATAGATATACCTATAGATATACCTATAGATATACCTATAGAGAGAAATATAGATATATCTATAGAGAAAGATATAGAGAGTTATAGAGATATAGATATAATATGCAAGTTGAAACAAATAAAAGGTGTTTAACAAAGTATCGAATGTGTACTGTACCTTGTAAAGGAATTGTCAAGCCTATGACGGGTAAAACTGATGTTCATGATTTTCCACTAGTTTGAATATTGATAGTAGGCCGGATTAGGAGGGAGTTATTGACCAGTCGTCTGTGCATCATGAGAGCTGTGTGAACTCTGGAACAGCCTAAATGCATCTAAACTTTGGAGTTTAATTCTCGTAGATACTTTAGCCATCAGAATTTAGGGGCTAATGGAGAAGATGTTAAAGCTCCTTTGGACTGCAACAGAACCTGTCAGGGCTCTATTTATTTTATATTTTTCTTTATTTTTTTAGTGCTCTCAGATTGGGGCATATGCCTTCCAAACACAATCACATCCTGCAATAAAGCCATCTGAATGTTAAAATGTAAACGGCTAGACTCCAGCCTCCTTCTGGGGAGCTTTGTGCTGGCTGGTTGAGCGTTGCTCTGTGGGCTCTTGTGAAAACCTTTTAAGGGTTTTCTTTATTAAACATCAAACACGGTTTAAATAAAAACAAAAGAAAATCCCCACCCTACTTAAAGACTCCATCTAAACCCCAGGAAATGATCAGCACCCCAATTAATTATATAGTTTCACCAGTTATTTAATGCTAATAAATGTATAGTTATGTATTTCTAATAAATGCATATGGTGAAAGCCAATTTCAGTCATAATTGGATTTTGCTAACTGCAGATGAATAAACAGCCTTTTTGATATTCCGTGATATTTGTCAGTTGCTGCAAAAATAAAAAATAAAACGAATCTTAGCAATTCCAATTTTATGCCCAATATGTTTTGGCCTTCGTCTTCCCCACTGATAAGGAATTTTAGTGTTCTATTTCCTTTAGAATGGCTGCTCGTTAAGCTCGTTACGTTTGGAAAGCCTACAGCTTTGCAGGAGTTGGTTCTGTAAGTGGGGAATGAGGCGCCACATGTCACCCAACCGCACATCCTGACTTACAAATAGAAAAGAAGAAAAGCGGTTGACTCCTCCTGTTCTCAGTATACATTACACACTGGACTATAGGTCAGGAGTGTAGATCAGCTTTTCTTTTTCTTTCTTTCTTTTGCAGATACGGATCATGATCAAAATCTAAACATTCCTCTCCCAATACTAACAATACCGGTCGGGATGCAGTCAGATCCTTTCTTTCCATTATCACATTCCTTTGTATGTGGAAGACAAACATACTCCAGCATTACAGAGTCCCCACCAGCGTTCCGGCCCACAGGTGCATGGCACTTATTGTTCATATACTATTCGAAAGGAGACTTTTTTCAATGCTGTAATGTGTTGTGGACTTCTGAGAGGGGATGAACTCTGTGTGCTGTGAACATTCTGCGGCTTATCAATCACGGTCTAGGGCGTGGGTGTCTAAATTTGAATATTTACGTGTTTTTTATGCTAATGCGGTTGAGAGGAAGGGTGGTGTTCTAGCCTCTTCTGTTCAGTGGTAGCAGTAACGAAGTGGAGCTCTGCCCCAACATACACAAACACGATGATGTGTGCAGTTTTATTACCCTACCCGTTAGGCTCTATTGCATCTGTTCCAACCTGTTAACTACCCTCATAGAGGGCGGTTCTAGATACTGAGGCTCACACAGATATTGTGGTTGTATTGTATATATTATTATATTATGGCTGTGCCATGTTCACCCCTATTACAATGAGCTACAATGAGGACTTGGGTTTTCACTGGGCCCACCAGTGACCTTGGTCCCAGTAAACCATGATTAGCAGAAATGTGTGTGTTTTTGGACCAAGTGTTTAATTGGGCATGAGCCTGCCGTTCTGCTGTGCTGGACAGGAGCTGAATTCAGCATTAGTGTTTTGTGGCTTGACTCCTTTTCCTCTTTTGTTATGGGTTTTTCCAAAGAAAGGGTTTTCCCTGACAGGAAATCTTCAGCATCCATTCTCTATATTAACCAGCAGAAATGTGATTGTATGTCTAATGGGGCCTGGAATGTTCAAATAGCTGAGAGCTACCACTCCACCTCAGTCCATGACTGATCAAGAGAAAGTTGAGGGCTTTGTAAATGAGACATCTTTTGATTATATGACTTTCTGTATCTTCTTTTGCACTTTGAAGTATTTTTGTTGAAATAAAGGTTTATTTTCTTTGTAAAGTTTATCTTTGATGCATAAATGGATTTAATGAGAGATAAATAATGATAAAATGTATTAGTGATTTTATTTTGTCTGTATTTTTTGTTACCGACTCTTCCCCTTTTCTACTGCCCCTCCCCCACCCCACCCCCACCCAACCACCATTATAGATATACTGAGACTTTCACTGCTGAAATGCAAATGACCTTTTTTCTGTGCGTCCCCCCGACAGGGGGGCTTCCTACAGGAATTTCTTGCTGTATTTGATTCTTTTCTAAAACCTTTGTAATAAAAGTAAAGACTGGCTAAAAAGCATGAGAAAAAATGCTGTGTCTTGTTATGTGGCTCTGAATTCCCTGCTGTGTATAAAAAGAACATTTTAACACGTTTCATAGCTAAAAGTCAATATGGAATTTTATCATCAGTTTATTTATGTAAGTTCTCATAAGCTTTTATTTGCATATTTGGCTAAAGGATTGCTTTCATCTTATAACAGTTGAAATAACCCAAATTTCCTTTTGATTAAAGATAAAAGAAAAGCAAAACTTTTAATAATTATTCAGGAGATTCAAGATTCAAGAGGTTTATTTGACATGTACATAGTAACCTAGGACAACATATGATCTGTCCTGATCCTAGATTGAGCTACTGAGTGGTGCAACATAGTACTACGGATGGGTAGTAGATTAATAAGATAAATAGATGGATACTAGGGGTGGAGCTGAACCCAAATATGGTATTCAGGCACAAATAACTTGTTTTTTTATGAATAGGGTATTCAGACAATAGGGGTGTGCAGAGCCGCCGCTATTCGTATCAGTATTTGTATTTGTTCATAGGGAAAATTATTCGTATTTGTACCGTTGAGGCCAAAATTATTAGCCCCCCCCTGGAATCATGGAACATTTTCTGAAACTTCTTCTCAAAGTGTGCAACATTGATGAAACTTGATATAATCAAACAGCCACCAGTGCTCTTTACTAGCTTTTGATACATTTTGTAATATAAAATATATTTTTAGCCTTGCTGTATATTAAATATAGTAAAAAATGGGGTGGTCAAAAATATTAGCCCAAAACACACCTACACTAATTAACCAATCAGCTTTGAAACCACACCTGTGCAATCAGTTAGCTGTGCAACTCCCAAGGAACAGGGCTCTTGAACACATGAGAGGGACTACCTTTACTGACCCTGTCAATAATAAAGGAAATCAGTCAGGAGCTCAGAAAGAAGAAAGTTGAGGCTCTAATAAGGGACAAGGCTACACGGCCATTTCCAAGCGATTCACGGGGTCTAGAACTGCTCTACGTTGCATCATTGCCAAGTACAAGGAGACAAATTCTGTTAGAAACAAACATAGCCATGGCCGTAAGTGCAAGATTTCAAGAACTCTGGAGAGAAAAATAGTCAGAGATGTCAGCAAGGAACCCTGGACATCTGCCAAGATGATTGTTGCTGACCTGGTCTCTTCTGGAGTTGATGTTTAAAGGAACACAGTTGTGAGGGCTCTTCACCGTGGTGGGCTTCATGGCCATCGTCCCAGAAGAACCCCTTTACTCAAAGAGTGGCACATCACAGACCGACTGAGGTTTGCCCGAGAACGTTTGAAATGTAAATATGATGTTTGGAAATCTGTGCTTTGGTCTGATGAGACTAAACTGGAACTGTTTGGGCAGATGGATGTTGCTTATGTTTGGTGAAGAAAGGGACAGGCCTTCAACCCTAGGAACACAGTGGCCACAGCTAAACATGGTGGTGGAATCATGATGTTGTGGGGCTGTTTTGCAGCCTCAGGCACAGGGAGCCTTGTTCGGGTGCATGGCATCATGAAAAAGAAAATTATGTTGACATTCTGAGGGACAATATGCAGAAATCTGTTCGTAGTCTAGGCTTAGGTCTTCCAGCAAGACAATGACCTAAATCATACATCAAAATTAGTTCAACAGCTTTTCAAGGATACCAAAACCAAGATCTTGGAGAGGCCCACACAGAGCCCAGACCTCAATCCCATCAAGAATCTGTGGCGAGTGCTCAAACCGAATGTCCATCCTCGGAAACCACGCAACTCAGACCAGCTAGAACAATTTGCAATGGAGGAATGGACCAAAATCCCTCAGGAGACCTGTGCTAATCTAGTAAAGACCTACTCTAATAGATTGTTGTCAGTTGTGGCTCAAAAATGGTACAGTATTGACTTTTAATGGGCATGGGGCTAATTATTTTTCATTTTTGCCCTTTCTTGTTTCTACTCAGTGTGTCAATAAAATATCCAAACTACAATTAGTGGACCTTATTATTTTGGACGCAGATACACTTTTAAAAACAAACATTTGTTGTTATTGGTCATTTCCATTTTGGAATCAGGCGTGTTTCCTAATTTCATAAGGGGGGCTAGTAATTTTGGCCTCAACTGTGTGTGTATATCTCTATCAATAAGTTTACATTCACTAAAAGCTAGCTAGTTCCTGTCCTGACTCGTTCTTAATTATTATATTTTCTAACATAAGGACAATAAATTGCACAAAATCCAAAAAAGGGCAGCTCTGAATCTCTTCCACAGTTACTTATGAAACCTGTTTTAATTAAACCACAGCTCTAACTACATTGAAATAATTTCAGACAGGGATATTTGTGCGTTTTTCATCTTTAAAATGAAATATTTCTTTCTGTTTAGTTCCCATTGTTACACATTAAAATACCACAAGGAGAAGATATAAGGAAAAAAACAATAAGCCATTAGAGCGAGCACAATCAGGGCCTACACTGTTCCAAAATATCTGTTTAGCTAGAGATTTTCTTGCAAACATAAAATAAATTGCATTTATATATCAATTAAATAAATATATAAACAGGAATTTCATTCCAATTTGATATTTTTTCAATGAAAAAATGTGCGCACGATATAGTGCCCATGTTCTTTGTGTGTTTTGACCATTTGTAGTGTAATTATATATTTACCCACAAGGGCCCCAACATCAGCCGACTTACAGCACAAACCAGCGTTCCAAACTCATAAATCACATTATCTTCTCCTCTTTTCTCTCTCTCTCTCTCTCTCTCTCTCTTTCTCTGACACCCTTCTACACTACAGGTCATTCACTTTAGCTCATGTTGTCCATCTCTCTATACATTTATTCTCTCTCTCCCACCAACATCATCCTTTCTGCTCTCTCTCTCCTGCTGCTCACATTTCAGCACATCCCTCATCTTAGTCCCTCACCTTCAACTCCTTCATCTTTCAATATTTCATTCCTTTCTCCCTCCTTTCTCATCCCTCCACCTCTTCTCAAACCTTCATCCCTACATCTCTAATCTACATCACATTGCTCATGCGTTTTTCTCATTCCTTTCTTTCACTTGATCCAATCTTCCAATCCCATCCTCTTCGTCGCTCTTCTCTGCATCTCTTCCCCCATTCCTCCATCTCTCCACTCATCCTTCGTTTCAACACCACCTCCCACATGCCCTCACCTCTTCTCCTAACTCTCCTTCAATTTACTATCATCCATCTTATCCTCTCTTCCTCACCTTTTATCTTTCTCCCCCGCTTTCCCTCCATCTTCCTTTTATCGCGTCACCCTTTCTCTCCGTGGATGATCTTATGTAACAGTTCTCTCTCACGGGTGAATCTTTTCCTTATGCAATCGCTTCTCACTAGAACAGAATACTAATGAAACCCTCAGTAGTGAGATGAACATGCTCATCATACATTGCACCGGAGCATGTGTGTGTGTGATGAGGAGAGGGAAGGACGTGTTAGCACCTATAAAGGGGGAGTTTCTTCCATGAATACAAAAACAAAACTCTGAAAATGCAACAAACAGCCATGAATCAAGTCTATTTCGTGAAATAACGCACTTTTAAATGTATTTAGAACTAGTAAGTCCCCAGATTACCTACGTGTATATATATATATATGTATATATGTATATGTATCTATCTATCTATATATATATAGATATATAGATAGATATATCTACATACACACACACACACAAAAGAACCAAATCTGCCCAAAATGTGTTTTGTTTACAAAAATTAGATGTGTGCATAATACAGATTGTGCCCGTCTGTCTGAATTCAATCCAGTGTTTTTGTTTATCATATGAATGTGTGTGTGTGTGTGTGTGTGTGTGTGTGTGTGTGTTCTGAGTACAGTGAAAGCAGGCTGCACATCATCCACTCCCCCAGATTTGCCACTGCAGTGATGTCATCAGCAGCAGCAGCCAATCACAAGCAAGTTCAGCAACAACCTCTGCAAGGTTATTTAGTTTAAATTTCACTTTATTCTTACAGGACAGAGAAAGGACGTGTTGCACATCACAGTCCTGAAATAAACAAACGAAACAACAGCTATATAAAACCAAACCTTACCCAATACAAAAAGAAACACTAAAATGCACCAAAACACAGATAAGAGTAGATTTTTTAAACACAAACAAAAACAAACAAAAGGGGACATATACTCTTTTTATTTTGGCCAAAACAATCTAAAAAGAAAACTTCAAAATTGCTACATATGCATGGTTTAGTATGTGGAAGATTTTTTTTATTACACACAGCTTCATCGCCTGCATTATGAAGGACAGCTCAAAAAACTAAAATCTAAATTCTAGAGTGAAAATCCAAAACGGGCAACAGAAACAAAAATATCCTTTGAAAATGCACTTCTACATCATTTCATCCATAGAACATAAGACATTGGTGAGCAGAGCTGACCCACTGAGGCGATAGAAAATACCAATTTTTATATTTCAAACACAGACAGGAATGAGAAGCTTCCCATTGATGAGATTTCAATGGAGACTGAAACCAACAGCAGTAAAAACAATAGGAATCTACTGTACTCGCCCCATTTGGAGACACCTTGCCTTTCTTTAAAACGTCTGAGGTAACATCTGGTTTTCACGGCTACTTTTTAAATGACCAGCAAATGTGTGATTAGGCTGTAGTGTTAATTATTAAGGTTCAACCCAAAGTGTTTTTCTTCAAATAAAGAGCGGGCTTTGCCTACATTCTTAACAGAAACGTATGTAGGGTACTAAAAAAATGTTGTTTGACTACAAAACTATAAACAATAGCAGAACTATAATAAGAACTATTATTATACAGGTTTTCTAAGCAAAGAAGTACATTCAAAGCGTTCTTTGAGTGTCTGGCATTCTACACTCTTCATTTGTGGGTGAAAAATAGTTTCTTTTTGAAACTGGTATTCAAACAAACACACATACAGAAGAAACTTATTTGGTGGTTTCAACAGCTGAAAGGGTTCCGTTGACATCACAAGAAGGGACTAAAAATACGGTTTAGCCCAATTCCCATTACCTTTTACTGAAGAACCTTATTTGGGGGTAAATTATGTTTTATTTTCCAAACTTGTTAAAAAGCAACACACTATTCGTTTTGGTGGTTTCGAGGTTTGGGTGTTGACATCATTAGAGGATAAAACGGGGTTTAGTCTTACTCCCAGGGTAGAACTTTCCTCAGCTTTAGCTCAAGGTTAGCCCTCCCTTTAAAATGAAAACTCAGTGTTTTGTTTTTAATGTTAACATTATTTTAACATTCGGAAAAGGCAGGTGTCCCCAAACTGGTGAATAAAGGACTAACAGATTAATAAGTAAAAACAAGGTTTTAAAAAGAATCTGCAGCTGTGAGTTTAGAGGTAATGCGCCCGGCTGAAGGGGCTGACTAGCCTACCAAAGCTAGCATGCTGCTGCTAGACTTGAGAGCAATGAGAAGCACTCGATTTAATTTCCTTTTGTGCAATAAAAATAAAAGGTACAACATAAACACGACCCCAGATCAAAAGTAGCCAATAAAAGTACCACAAACCAAATTTTAAAAGGGGCTTCTAACGAATTCCTCATCCATCACTCTTGGTAGCTGTGAATTTACTTAAGTACACTTTGTGTTTTTTTATGTTTTTTTTAAATAACTTTTCCCAAAGGTGTTGAAAAATTCTGTGCCTCTCATAAAGAACCCGAAACAAGGAGTCTGCTCCTTGTTATAAACTGGAAGCCCGTTATTCCTTTTTGTGTTTCTCTGTTTATCTTCAAATTTTCCACTGCTTGTTTCAAAATGCAAATAAGGAGTCCATCTGCAACGGCCACTGTTGGAGTTTTTATCCTGTTTAAACCATGTTCTAAATATCCTCTGCTAAAAAACATTATTGCTCACTCACTCAATCCCTCAGCTCTAGAACTCAGCTGTCCATTTCCACACAGAGCCCCTTTTAGCACAATAACCCCCAATATAAACACAAAGGACCAGGAGTACTTTGTGAATTAATAAAAGGAGGTAAACATGAACGACACTGTATTGCCCTGGTTCAAAATTTCAGACAGAAAGAATGCTTTGTGAAAAATTCCAGTCCGTTGGTCACCAACTACCTGGAAAACCACAGTTTATGCTCAGAAATCCCTGCACGATAACTCAGTTTGTACGCTTCCTTTAAACAAAGATTATATATATGTACGTATATATGTATGTATATATAGTCTTTTACATACAAGTAATATGACAAATATCGGTGCACACATCACTATCAAGATGCATTACAGGAGGACATAGTCAACAGCGGGAAGAACGTCGTTTGAAACGTTAGAAATGGTGGCCTTTCACCGAGGCCACACTGGAAGAAATAAGACGATTCTCTAACAAAAATGAGACGAAGACAGAAACGGGCATTTATCTACATTATACCAGAGCTAAAGGCCTTTTTCCTGCTCCTTTCTTTTTGGATCCGCACTAAAAAAAGCCAAGATTTGCGAACTGGGCTGAGGGCCACTAGGGCTGCACGATATATCTGCATTCCATCATTAATTGCAATACTTTACGATATTGATCTCGGAGAAATCGGTACTAAAAAAGACACAAGTTCCATTTTTGTTGTGCTGTGAACTAATCACATTTCCAGAAGGAACAAATGTGAATAACTTCAACGTAAAAATTAAGTTATTCACCTTTCATCAGGCCATTTATTTTTTAATATTGCCACTACAGGGGTGTAACGGTTCAGTTCGTTCTCTGTTCAATGCTACCCACGCCTTTCGAGCAACAGTTCAGCATTAAACTATAATTCTTTTTTACATACTTGCTGTCCATAAACATTCGGATATATTTACTGAATTAACGAAGTTTCTCGCATGATCAACTGTGGCAGAAATCATGACAACTGCCTCTTTCAGATTAGCAGCTAGCTGCTCACCCTATTGTGAGTGAGATGTCCCTCTATTAGCATATGTGCTAGGAATTGTGCCTTTTATCACACATGAAATGTGGCCAGATCAGCAGCCATCTAAATGTACCATTTGAGAGGGAAGCAGAGCTGCATACTTGTGTAGCTACTTAACACGGAACATCACATATCGAGACAAAAAGAGAAATTACGT
The DNA here is from genome assembly GCA_037577295.1 of Ladigesia roloffi. Classification (NCBI taxonomy): domain Eukaryota; kingdom Metazoa; phylum Chordata; class Actinopteri; order Characiformes; family Alestidae; genus Ladigesia; species Ladigesia roloffi. The sequence goes on along the minus strand of JBBKCR010000134.1, from coordinate 911,498 downwards.
CACATGCACTGTGAGCCCGAGTGTAAATCGCAGATGGTTTCAGTGCGGAACCGTTACACCACTATACAATGGCACCATATAACAATTAAATCACAATATTTAATCCAGATGGTGTAGCCCTGTGGTAAGTTCTCTCAGACTCCTCTTCTGCCTTAAACAGCTTCTGAAGAACGGCCGTCCCTGATGCTTAATAACGGTTTTGGTACGTCCTCTGTAAAAATAACAGTCCCTGCCTGACTACAATCTGAAAGTGCCTGACTCTCCATCGCTAAGAGAAGAAGCTGCTAGCGTCATGCTAATCTCTACTGAGAACTCTGTTAATGCATCACTGTGGGGAAAATAAAACAAATCTCATATCATACAGTACACAAACACATCAAACTGAGTGCAAACCCGGGGGAAAACACACACAATGAGTACAGCACACATTGGCGTATAGTGAACACAAGGGCTTAAAGAGAGGAATTTGGAGGTCATGTTATCTCATACACACACACACACACACACACACACTTGCCTCTGTCCTGTGATAGGACACTCCCACTCCTTTCCTAAGACCATATAGGGAGTGTCCCTCTCTCACTCGCTGTGAATAAATCAATAAATCTGCCCTTCAGAGGCCATTTCTGGCTTTATTTGGGCACAAGCTTCACTTCCGAGGAGAGAGATGGTCAGCTGCCTGGGACAGGGGTCAAAAGCCATGAGGGTTACATTTCCAATCAGTTCATGCTTTGGTCCATTGATGGGACGCGTTAGTTTTTCAATGGATTTCTCAGGATCCATACGAGGCTTCGCAGCGATCTCTGAACCTCTGCGGACGAGCCTGTGGTGTCGGGTTCATCTGGTTATATTCTTCTCAGCTGTTTAGGTTTTGTGACTTGATGCTGTTTGTTAAATTGGCCTGTGCGAGTGTGTTCGAGCGAGTCGCTCCCCAAGCCCTGCGCCACAATCCCCATCTACCATATCTGGAAGTGTGTGAATCGTCGGGAGGTTGATGTGTGGTCTTTGTCTTTGTCCTAGTCTCAGGTCTGTCTGCCTGAGCCCCCTCACAGCAGGCCGTACTTGACCTCGTACAGGGCCATGGTCTTCTTGCAGCGGTTGCAGTCCTTCCGGAGCTCGGCCACTTCCTGGCGCAGCGCCGCGTTCTCCCGCTCCAGAAAACTCGCCCGTACAGCGATCTGATTCTCCTTTAGCCGCCGCGCATCACGAGAACGCTTCGCTGCCACATTATTCTTCTTCCTCCTCGACCAGTACTTCTCATCCTAAGATAAACACACAGTGGATATTTGATGACCGTGTGATACTGCGCTCCAATGAGGTTTGACAAACAAAACTGATTTTTTTGTTACCATTTACTGCGTTATTATATTTATATTTTATATTTAATTCCTATTACATTTAATATTCTTTACTTATTTTTTATGTTTATTAACCACAGGCATCAAAATTCACAAATGATTCAACTAAAACAAAATCTTCCATAAGTATTCAATCTGTGTGAATCTGGGCAAAATTATGTAATGATTATACATGCATGTATATATTTATTTTTTAATACAAGACAAAAATAAGAAAAGAAAAAACAAAAGAAAATGAACATAAATCAACAGAAAAAGGGGAAAACAAACAATATTCTTTATTTTTATTATTTATTCATTATTACGTTTTATTTTTTAATACTGGCTTGTAAAAGCACAGACTGCTCAGGTTATAAATATAAAAGTTTTTTGCACTGTACTCTGTACACCAGTGCAAACATCTTTATTTTTCATCCTCTTTGTCTCTTACAAAATAAACAAACCTAAACTAAAACCATAAAAACCATAAAACAAAGAACCTGAACTGTTGTGAACAGGTGGGACAAGCTGCTTCGACTTTCTATATGGTGGAGCTCCACAGACATCCTGCTGTAGCATTTATAACTGATAAAACACTTTAAAATATTAACAATAACATTGTTTCTCTGTGTTATCCAGAATGCCCTTCAGGTACAGTGATGAAGGGAGTGATTACAGCGTTTATCATCAGTTCCTTACAGCCTTTACCTTCTCCTTGACCTGATATCTATGTCCTTACTGCTCTGTGCTGGTGACAACTGCAATTAGTCAGAGCTCTTTAAATTAAAACCATACAGACTTACTGAGAGAAAACATCTGGAGGCAGGACTCCACTCATCTGCCATGTTAAAACTACAACCTATGGAGCACACTGATACTGTACATAAAAACATTAACTTTTGTATCTTTATTTATTACATTTAGTCAAATTAATGTGAAGAAATGCTCACTGCCAGGTACATTTTCCACATTACTGTATATATCCTACCTCTTGGCATGTTCCCCAGTGTGTTTGCGATGGGATGAGATGGGATATTTGGGTGCCCAGTTGATTGATCATGACTTTTATTGTTTTCTCACTCCAGTCTATCAGAGACCCAACCCCAAATGAAAAGTCTCACCTTAGCATTCTCAGGAACAAAGATTTTCTTGGCCTTCTTGATCATTGGCTGTGGTTTGAGCTCCTCCTCACTGAAGCGGTGTTTCCGGGGGTTGAAAAGCTCTCCTCCCGGAACACTGGACAGGACCAGGTCTGTGGGGTCGGGCTGGAAGTTCACGTTCACCTCGATGTCCTCTGGGCTAATTGGGGATGGGGTCACTCGCTCTGGTTTACTTTTAGGCTCTACAAGAAGAATAATTATTCTTCAGTATTTTCAGTTTGTATTGTTAGTTGAATACAATATCAACATTTTTAATGTAATATTTAAACATTTAACAGTTTTGGTAACAGTAAATTATGAAGTAATAAAAAAATATGTAATTATCAATTTACAACAATATAATTCTTTAACCACCTACAGCACTGTTTATTATGCTGAAATCATTTAAAAGCTCTTTACACTCTTTATTTTGAAACAAAAACAACAACAACGCACACAGTTGCCTAGAAACAAACTGGTTTTATGTTAGGAAAAAACATCCAAATTCCCTATTCACCTGTCGCCTCCTCAACCACTTTCAGCTCTGCCACATCACTCTCATTCTCCTCATCCTCCTCTTTCTCCTTCTCCACAACCTCAGCTTTTTCTTTCTCCTCTGGCACTTTTGGAGTCTCCTTTGGGGCGGCTGGTGCTTCCGGGGCCACAGTGGAATCTGCCGGGGCTTCAGTGCTGTGCTGTTCCTGCTCCAGACTCTTCTGTAACTCCTCCTCTAAAGCCACAGGGATACCGTTCTCCAGCAGGAACTCGTCCAGGTCCATGTACTCCAGGTGGAAGTTCTCCCCATCGTATGGGATGGTCTTGTCCCAGATGGCGGGGGTCAGGGAGGCCGAAACACTGCCTGCACCTCCGGATCCTCCACTGCAACCACCACCACCTCCATCTCCACAAGACTGCCCATCCCCTCCAGAGTTCAGCTTCTCCTTCTCGATTTCTGTGTCCAGGAAAGAGGGAGTTATAAAAAGCCAAATACTAACAGTGTAAAAATGCATCAGGCTATGAGCTCTAGTAAGAAATATTAAAAAACCCAATCACATTTACTTAGAAAGTGTGTAGACGTTTGGGAGCAGTTCTGGAAGCAGTTCCTGTCAGAATTGCTACTATTGTACCAACCAGTTACAATAATGTTTAATAAAGTAAGATTTCTTGGCTAAAATATGACCAGATTGGTTTTAAACATACAAATAAAAGGTAAATAGTCCATTTTAATATCTATATTCAGCTACTATCTCATACCTCAATTTCCAGCACATTTCAGTACACCAGTTGAGGCCTTAAATGTGTAAATGAGTAAATTATAACCATTATAACTACTAAATTGTACCAAAATTATCAAAACAAAGCAAATTGAAGTGAATGTGTTTCAATATGAAATGAACTGAAATCAAAATCCAAGCCTGGAAATGTATTCCCATAAAATACCACAGTCCACTGAAGAGAACCTCTCAAGAAATATACCAACAATCTAAACGTACAGCCTGAAGTTCATCCAGTTCCATTGATAAAAACATGCTAAACATTTTTTGGATCAATGTTTGAGCCAGTTCATGTATCCTAGTGACACTTTTCAAAATGTTTGAGATTCAGATATGTGTAAAGTCCATAGCCTACACTTTTATTTTCCACTTTTGTGTACCAAACACGTGGTATAATTCTTTTTCACATGACTCATTTCTAATGATGGGCCGATTCAAGTTTTTCCAGTTCCGATCTGATTCCTATACACCGCCGATACCAATTTACTTTAATATTAGCATTAGTTTTGTTGAAATTATTCTGTTAGTAAGGTTGCCTCAGGGAATAAACTACTAAGCACTTATTAGAAAAGCAAAAAATATACACAACACTGAATTTAAAGGTATTCTAAAGGAAATTTAATTGCACTTCACAATAGCACCTGCTGTGAAATCAAACACCCCACAATCATGAAAAACACAAACAATATTAGCTGTATCATTTACATAGTTCAAGTATTATGTCCATTTTAGCAGCAACAACTGTGCAATAAATATGAAAAATGTATACATTTTAAATAATATGAATTATGTTACAGCGTCGAGTTTAAGGTCCAACACAAACTGTGAATTGTAGAGATTGGGGATGTCCGGCCGATAACGGTTATCGGAATTATGGCTATATCGGAACCCAATACAGATATCATTTCGGATTGGGCCCCAACTCTAATAATTTCCAATTTCTTGGTATCCATTATAATTAAATAATCGTTTTAGGTGACCGTGCCTTTAAGACTACACCTAATTACCTTGTTTCATGTGAGACCCTGTTAGAAAAACAAAAAACAAAAGCACAGTCCAATCTGAAACTCTCCTTCGCTGGGGCCCAGTGGTTAGGGTGTTAGCCCTGTGATTAGAAAGTCATGGTTCAAATCCCAAGACTGCCGGCGGCACATCTGAGGTAGAGCTTAGATCAAAAAAGTGAAACCCGACCCGAGTACCTTGTGTCCGAGCCCACAGGGCTTTTATCATGTTCACACTGTTGTTCTGTTGGGCTCTTGTGTGTTCACGTATGTGTGGGGTGCCATTTGTAAAAACAGCCTCACAAATTTAGAGCTAAATGTGTTCAACAGTGTTAGGTTTTGGTACAATTTCTTGCTGCGTAATTGGTAAATCTAAATCTAAAATGAGAACTCTAAATATTAAATGTAAAATATAAATATTAAATGTTAAATATAAATATTACATGTTAAATCTAAATCTAAAATGTTAAATCTAAATATTAAATGTTAAATCTAAATATTATATCTAAATATTAAATCTAAATATTGAATCTAAATATAAAATGTTAAATCTAAATATAAAATGTTAAATCTAAATATTATACCTAAATATTAAATCTAAATATTAAATCTAAATATAAAATGTTAAATCTAAATATAAAATGTTAAATCTAAATATAAAATATTAAATCTAAATATTAAATCTTAATGTAAAATCTAAATCCAAGTGCAAAATCTCATGCGTGAGACATGCTAATTGGACACGCCCCGTTATTACAATTTGCTGGTACTCAGCAGGACTGGACTGAGAGCTTTAATATTTCATCACCAACATGGAGGACTTGCCTTTACTGATCTTAAATAAAATATTAAATATGAAATATATTTCTGGCACTCTAAATGTCAAACCTCACAGTCCGATAGGGCTCAGTAACATTTTTCGACAGCCATTTAACATAATAGCCCCGGCGATCAAAGTTATCATCCGAGTACTTCTCAGCTCACTCGGGTACAGTACTTTAGTCCCACACGGAATATTCTCGCGGCATTTCTAGACGGGGCAACCACCAATCTCTGGGAAAATTCACAATTAAATAGAGCTCAATGAGAGCTTTCCAAAGACCCCTCGTTTTCCATAATACTGCGAACCGATAGCATTGGACAAAATAAAGGGTTTTGCTCCAGATGCCTGGGCTACTATAGAAAAAGAGGGATCTTTGGAAAGGTCTCACTAAGCCCTATATAATTGTGAAGCTTCACATTTAGAGTACGAGAATTTTTAAAAATATATTTATCGTTTAGATTTGAGATTAATTAAGTCAAGTCCTCCATGTTGGTGAGGGAAAATCACAGCACTCAGTCCAGCGCCCTGCTAAAAACCAGAGCAATTTTAATCACGGGGCATGACTATTTAGCATATCTCACACATTTGTAAAAGCAACATTTAGATTTAACATTTAGAGATAAGATTTAAGATTTAGATTTAAAATTTAACATTTAGATTTAACATTTAAAATGTACATTTAGATTTAACATTTAAAATGTTCATTTAGATTTAACATTTTAAATGTACATTTAGATTTAACATTTTAAATGTACATTTAGAATTAACATTTAAAATGTACATTTAGAATTAACATTTAGATTTAACATTTATATTTAGGACCTGACATTCCAATGACATTTACAGAAACATTAAAAAGAGCAGTAGCAGAAGCATAAATCTTAAGTTCTAAAACCGAAGAGCTTGCACCTACGACACAGAAAAAGAAAGTGGGGACCACGCTAAACAAGAAGACCCGAGATAAACCCAGCAAGAGAGGCAGCAGGAGTTTGGGGGCAAAAGCATCAGCAAATTCTCTGGCATAACTGAAGAACGGACGTTCTAATATATTAATGCTTACGTCTCATGTTACAGGTTATAACTGGGCTTTTGGGACCATTATGAAAAGCACAGGGGGCGAAAGTGAGGAAAGGACTTCATGTTCTTTCAGGCAGAGCTAATGTTACGACAGCAAGAGGAAGTGTAGAGCGTGCATTAAAAGCCTGAACGCAATCATCACTTTCTCTACTTTAAACGACTTCAACGAGCACAAACAACCCACACAAAATGACACGAGAACACGAATAACCCTGCAGTTCCGATCAGAACTTCAACCAAGTTCAACCAAGCGTCTCTTATGTCTCCAGGTTAGCTTAGCCTGCAGCACAAGTGTGTTTCTTTTTTTAGTCCACACGAACATGCACACAGACGAGACCCGTGGCCCAAAAACGAGAACTCACGAAAACGTTCCAGGAACCCTTACCGTCATCCCCGTCGTCGAGTATGTTGGGTGGAGGGATGTCCATAATCTTTTTCAAAACAAAAGGGAAGGATTTTTGAGGAGCGTTGCTGGGCACAACGGCCATTGTAACGTTAACCGTCGTCTGTCCGGGCATGATTCTAAAGCTGAGGTGACCTCACTCTGGAAAAGTTAATTAAACGAGACTAAAACAGCGCTGTTCCTGGCAAATCTAGTCTCCGTTCCTGTATACCTGTCTTGTTTTTGTGAATGTTGACAAGAACAACGCAGTTTCCCCCACTCCACCGTGTTAAGCTCCTGCTCGTTACATATTCATGAGACGAAGTCCTCACTAAAGCAGCAATTGGTCTTCGGTGATCTAACATATGAATATTAATCAGATGGCGTTTATTCAAACCAATGAGGCAAAAGGAGGGTGGGGCAATTTGATTCCCAATCCTAGAACGTATGGTATGTGGAGACAAAGCGGAGGAGGCGTGTGTTAGACACGAGCACGCACTTTGTGTAAACCCTGGTATAAAAACAGTATAAAAAAGTCTAACATTCTGCGTCTCAGAATCATGCATAAAATATACAAATCAAGAAAATATATTTGTGGCTTATTATTCATTTATCTGCACCTATTATATTCATTGATATTTTATTGTGCATATATTATATAGTTTAACAATAATATATATGTATGTGATTTGTTTAGTGGTGGGAATCTGAGGAAATTTTTCATCTGACCCAGTATTTACAAGTCATATGTGATGGCCTGGGTTTGTTCGCTGTATTTTTCCACTTTGCATCGCTCGTGTTTCTCCACGTGCCCGTCACGCTCACCCGGGGTGTTTAGCATCAACTGCACGTGACGCGGCTGGACAGAACGTGCTGACGTCGCGCCCAGCCCCACCCACGTCCTCTATTTCACTACGCAGCACAGAAGCCTCTCTATCTGTGTTGACGGATAGCTGGAGTCAGCGCTACCAACCGATTCAGAATCGACGAAAATGCTGTTTATTAAAACTACTAACAGTATACCGTTTTATTTCCGCACTTTATGAACCTAAAACCGTAGTTTCTTTTAACATTACAGTAATCATTAAATCGATGGTACAAAGGTAGTTCATTCGAACTTTACACCCGATTCAAAAGAACCGATTCACCTCTCTTCGGTTTTGTACAGTCTGTTCTCGTGCTTTTTTTCCGCATGCGCCTTTTCCTGCAGACGATAATTGTTTGACTAAACGACCCTGCAACACGATTGCAAACACCGAACAACTCGATTTATGGGCATGCGTCGAAATATCACAAGAAACGTGTTGAGAAACGTTGAATTTGTTGAATTTACAACAAGGGACACTTTAATACAAGACGGGAATGTGAGTGCACAACAATATACACACTTAGCGTGTACTTACATAGCTGCACATAGGGCACAAAAATACATGGAAACATTGCACATGTATGCACATGTTAGGGGTGCGTGCACATACGATGTACATGCACACATTGTCTATTCTCATTTTACACAAACAGGTGTTTGTAAACACACACAGCCATTGAACATGCAAGAACGGGAACAGAATGTTCTGTTTCAAATTGCTCCTTGACTACTTACTAATATGCGGCCACTAGCGTCCGTAAAGCAGTAAACACTCTGGGCCACCATACACAGAGCCACTGTACAGGATTCACATTACAGTCATGGCCTGCATTACACTTACTATTACAGTCTACATGTTAAAGGGGCCCAGTCAGGGGGAAGCATTTTTCCTCACATTTCTGGAGTAAAATGCAGTATCAGAAAGTTTTAGTTTCAGTCCATACCCCCCCCCCCCCCTCCTTTAAATAATACAGTATTGGTATAATTGGTATAATTGGAGCACTATTTAAATCACTCAATTAAAATGCAAGTTTAAGCTTTTTCTAAATAGGTTCTTTATGTCCCAGAGCCGTCCCACAAGTAAAATAGTGATGCCTGGTGTTATGGAGTTGCCCCTGTGATTGTTGTTGTGGGTTTGAATTCCAGGATTGCTAGAGGCACCACTGAGGTATGCCTGAGCAAGGTACCATTCCCACAGACTGCTCCCTGGGCATTGTATTACTGGCTGCCCACTGCCTCACTTGGTGAATGGGTCAAATTCAGAGAAAGAATGTGCTGTGGTGTGTTCACGTGTCACTTTAAAAGTCATGTGCCCACATATCTGGCATACATGCATCACGCTTGTTATCTCTGGTGATTATTTTCACCGGGGGCACTTTGCATCAGTCTGAAAAGCTGTTCATTTGAAACTTGTTGGATATTCCTCAACAGCCGAACCGTCTCAATAATAAACACCTTTAATGTAACAGCCAATCAAATGTCATCACATGATCATGTCCAACAACATTCCTTAAACCAGCTGATTTCAAAGACAAATCCAGATGAAGTAATGACAACTACTACCGTTAGCTCAAATAGTTCACTCTATTTTATCCAGTTCAGAGTCTTTTTTACTCAGAGCAAAGTCTTAAAGGGACAGTTCACCCCAAAATGAAAATCTGATGTTTATTTGCTTACCCCCAGGGCATCCAAGTCGAAGGTGA
>JBBKCR010000134.1:868495-880254 GCA_037577295.1 Ladigesia roloffi | reverse complement strand
ATTACAGCTAGGTAAAAGGATTGAGGTGTCTAATAAAATTCAATGTAATAATATAAGTTGGACGAGTTCGGCGGGCCGGATTAAAAAGCCCAACGGGCCGTAGTTTGCCAATGTCTGGGTTAGAGCATTGGCCCTGCAATCAGAGGATTGGGGTTCAAATCCCACTGCTAGCGTCACCGCTGCGGTACCCTTGAGCAAGGTACCGCACCCTCACCCTGCTCCCTGGGTGCCTCATTGCCTCACTTAGTGAATGGGTTAAATACAGAGAGAATATTTCACTATATGTTGTACTTGTTTGACTGTGCATCTGACAAATAAAATTTGTATATATTTGTATATATTAAAATTGAATTGAATGATCAGATCTGGGTCAATGTGAATAGAGAAGGTCAGATTTGTGCTAGAGCTGGGCGGTATGACCATTTTTATCACTCTTTTTGAAAATTAGGCCTGTTTCAAGATATAGGACTGTATTAGAATTCCAGCAGCATGGAGCTTTCAAATACACAGCCATACAATTCCTTTCATATAAGTTCTGCCATTTTTTGTGAATCAAAAGACTTCAGACCTCTTCACAAAGATGTTGTCACACACATGCACAACTAAACAACAAAAACGCCAAATTTCTTTTTAATGTGAACAGAATAGAAGTAACTTGAAGCTGGTGTCGGGGTGAGGGCCGCAGAGCGCACAGGAGTGTTTTTAACTCATTAAATATAAGGGATAATGTGTTTAAAACCCATACTGAGTGTCTGTCAGTTGTTGGAGTTCTTTTTCCCCACTGGAAGACGATGAAAAGACAGACGACAGAGAAGGGGGCGAGCAGGAGAGGTAGCAGGAAGTGTGTGTCGGCATGTTTACATTCTGTTGATTTTCTCTGGTTTGCTGTGTTCTGTAGTGCTGTGTGGTCCATGTGAAGTATTCAGAGCTGCAATCTGAGCCATGGTATCTGCTGTATAAATACTTATTTTTATTACTTAGCTAAATAAGTTTTGCTAATGTATCTGCTAGGTGTGTGCAGAGCGGCCGCTATTGGTATCTGTATTGGTATTTGTTAAAATGGAAAATTATTCGTATTTGTATTCTGGTAAAATTTATAATGCAGCGCGCAAACAACATCAGAATCTCCTCCTGAAATTGAGTGTGTGATGGGGGGAGGGGGAGGAATATCTTAAAGTGAAAATGATCAATCAGTCGCACGAGAACACACCACTGCACACAGTGTGAACAGCACCAAATTCAGTGTGTGGGGAGTGTACCAAGGAGCGGTGTGTGGGAACGGTACTTACTCGGGGTACCTCAGAGGTTTCTAGCAACCTAGAGGATCGACCCATGACTTTCTGATTAGAGCGAGTCCCTAACTACACAAGTGTGTGACGGGGGTGGGGGGTGGGGTCCCGAATACAACGTTGGAATTTCAGCACTCAAATGAAAAGTTCCCTTCCCCAAGCAATGCAGCCGTTCCAGCTGCCCAACTTCCCGAACATAGTTTGGTTATTTAAACCAGTATTGCAGTATAAGCAACAATCATATCATACATAACAAAAAAAACTGTTTTCAGTATGAACCGGTGTATCGCTAGGGTTTGGTACCGAAAACTGGTGGCAATACGGCACCGGTACTTATGTAATCGGTATGTACCAAACCGAAACAGAACGCACATTTCGGGGTCTCTTTCATGGGCCACTTAAATGGCTGAACTGTAGACCTCGACCCCCTGAAGCACAGATGGTGTCGATCTTAAATCTAAAACCTGAACATGACACTTCATTCACCGTTCTCTTCCAGCAAACCGCTCATAGCAGCATGACATTATTATTTGTTCTGGGGTCCTGAGACCTAGCTGCCTAATTGGTGCCTGTCAGAGTCGTAGCGTTAAGCTACTGTCTGACTTTAAAAACTGCACAACTTTTAGGATGAAGCCAACGAAAAAAACATAAAACGTAGTGTTTTTCCCAAAACCAAACAACGCGCCTCTAGAACCCGAATACGGTATTCGGAAAGGCACAAATAACGTGTGTTTTACAAGTACATATTTCGAACAAATACTTCTAAAAATAGTAGTTTTGGGAACAAGAAACTTTGTATCGAAAGCTGCGTTTCCTCATGAGGAGAGAGTGAGAGAGTGAGAGAGTGAGAGAGTGAGAGACGGGGCTCTCATGTTTACTCTGTTTACACTGCCCTGTTAGCTTGGTCATTTATGGGGATTATACACTGACTGGTACCAGCGCGGTTCGGTTCAACAAAAAGGAACCCATTTCCAAAGCCCCGTCACAGACCACACCCCCACAACAGGCCACGCCCCACAGATTAAATCCCTCCGTATTAAAAATGCTATTTGCGCCCTTTTGTAGTTAGATGGATCATGTTTTTTGTTGTTTTTTGTATTTGCTTGAAGATTCATACATACTTAAAGCTTTTTGTTTTTTAAAGTATGTATGATTTTGTGGCTTTTGTAAAGTTACAGTTCAGGCACCGGTACGGTTTTAAAAGTATTGATTTGGCACCGTTATAAAAAAAAAAAAAACCCAAAAAACAAGCGATACTCAACCCTAGATACCGTCCAGCATTAATTTGTGTCGTCCTTGTCGTTTTGCATTTCAGCCTGCAGGATTTTCACTGAAACTGTTCATCCCAGAAGTCTACCAATATATCAGCTACCAATATTATCAGGTTACATATATCAGGTTGTGTGCTGGTATTGCCACACCAAAGAACACATTTCACTTGCTTTTGTTTTTTAAATTTCACTTTTTGTTTGTTTTGGTGGTTTATTTATTTATTTATTTCTGCAAAAATACGGAGTTAAAAGGTTTTGCATCCTGTGAATCATGATTGTGTTGTAATAAAATGCCTCTTCCCCTCGGAGAGACATGGCTGTGTTTTCTCTCTCACTTTCTCTCTCACCAACACAGCAGAGAGAGAGAGAATTGGGGTGAAGGGCTGATTTGAGAAGCTTGTTTGGTTTGACCTGGCTGTATTGATCCATCTTCTCCAGAGACAGCAGAAAGAAAGCAGCAGAAAGAGCTAAAATAGAGTTTTCTCTCTGAAGCCGTGTAGTGCCCACCTGAGAGGATCTCAAACTGAAAGTGTGTGTGTGAGGGTGTGTGTTCATTCCCAGTGTATCGTTTTCCCTTGGTCTGAGTGTTTTCTGTTTTATTAGTATTGTTTCCGTTCAGTCTTTACTCTGTTCCACAGTCCTTTTCGTTTTCTTTCTCCCACCCTCTCCCTCCACTCTTTCTTTTTCCTTTGTTTTTTCAGCATTCTCTTTTTCTCTGTCTTTCTCTGTCCTTCAATGTGGAAAGCCTGAGTCATGGCAGGTTGGTCTGGTGCTCTAAGCCAGTTTACTGCTCCTCTGCTCTTCTCTCTTTCGCCATCGTTTATTTTTGAGGATGAATGTGTGTTTTCACCACAGTGTGCTGCTCCGCTCCAGGCAGCACCAAACCTCCTGTAGTTATGCAAGAGCACCAAGGCGGCTGGCAGAAACAGCTGGGCCTCAGCAGGCCGTGTTCTGTATTCTGGCCTCACCTCTGTTAGCTGCATGTGGAATTTGAGGCTTATTACCATGAACAGTTATTTAGGCAGTGAACAGACCAGGCAGTCTGATCTGAAAGACTCCCGCATTCGGGCAGATGCCAAGGTGTTGCTGGGTATTAGGGAAGCACCGATACCACTTTTTTGGAAAATGAGTACAAGTATTTGCAATTTAGTACTCGCCGATACCGATACCGAGTACTTAATGAAAACATGATTTAAATGTACAGGTAACAGCTTTAGTCATATAATTAAAAAAACTTAATTTGAAATTAAGAACATTTATTTAAAATGAAAAGCATGTTGTATGCAACAATATTACAGAATAAAAAATTAGTTAACCCCTTACACGCCGCTCAAACACAGACATTTCTCAGACCGTGGTATCGGGGGGACTTTTAACGAGTACTTTAGAAAATGTGGTATCGAGGCCGATACCAGATACCGGTATCAGTATCGGTGCATCCCTACTAATCATGAGTAAATGTACTGGTAAGCAGTTTTCTTATTTCAGTGGAAAACAAGATAATAATAATAATGTACTTTAAAGCTGAGACACTTCTAGTGTTATTCCAAGGCCGGCTCGCCTTATCCGCAGGTTTTTTATGATAAACGCTGTTCTCTAACAGTTACCATGTGGAGTTTAGTTCAAACTGAAGTTGCCACGGTGACTAGACAGATACAGTTTCAGAGTTCAGGTGCTTCTGCAGAGCGGTCTTTGGTCTAATGGCTTTCAGTGGCGAGCCCACCCCCACCCTCTGACTGCGCTGTAACTCAACACAAGGCCTTCTGCTTCCACCAAACCGGTCCCGCAATAAAAGCACCGCCCTGCCGGGATTCTAAGCCAGGCACTGGCCAACTGGCGAATAAAGTAGTGCTATGTGGAAAGGCAGATATTGCCTCACCCTCTTTCTTTCTAAAAAAAAAAAAGCCTGCCCATGTATCTTACATAAGCCTTCAGGAATGTAGGGTTCAGGATCTGTTAAGTACACTCTCACTCTCTCACGCACTCTCGCTAAAACACACACAATCTGTGTATAGACTGGATTAGGTCAAAATACAGCACAGTTGCTCATTCTAGTAAGTCATGTAACTGCACTCACTCACTGTTTGTAGGCCTTTCTGGGTTAAATATGAGGTTTGGAACAATTACTTTGTTGATTACATGGCTCTGCCATAGCCTTTTCAACAATTTGTGCCTTTTTAAGCAACATATGTGTGTGTATGCATGAGGGTGAGTGAAAAGGGAGGCCTCTAAGCTGCTGGATGCCTTAGGCTCCATAAATATATCATACAGGCGGCACAATCCATATGGCAGAAACCATTTAGTGGATATGTTTAAAAACAAATGCCAAAAAAAAAAAAAAAAAGGATCCTTAAACAGACCGCAAATGTTAATCAGTCGTCTCTCTCTATGTGTTATGACTAGCGATACACAGTGATGCTGGAATAATATCAACATCTTCACTTAAAACATCTTTATCTCTATCTTTATTTATATCGAATAAATCAAAAGATCCATAAGAAAACTAGTTTGGCTTAGTCTGCAAATTTAGCCTAAACTACCAAAACCAGAGATCCATCCATAAACCTGTTATAAAAATGAAAACAGAAGTCGATGAAAACAGCAACAGAACGTCTGTTTTTTTTTTTCTTTTACTCTTTGTATCTCAATAATCTCTGAATAAGATGACTTATTTCTGCACAAAACATTCTCTCTGGGTGGTTGCACTCTTGTTCATCCACAAAGTTCAACAAGATGTCCCCAGATGTTCTCACTATGGGGTCAGGGCCCTGCAACACACACACCAGTGCCACAGTTTTGGCTGCTTCCATATTTATTCACCAAACTCGTCAGCGATTAACGACAATTGTTGCAATGTGGGACAAAAGAACACTAGATTTTTCTGCTCTGAGGACTGAAAAGGGGTTTATTTTGGCCTCCAAACTCCGAGGAAGGAGCCCAAGGTTCATTGAGCACGATACATGCACATCCCCTAACCTGCTAAAGCTATCAGTACAAACTCCCATGATGAGAGAGGGCATCCCAGAGGGAGAGCGTGCGTTACAGCGCACCACACTATTATAATGAGCACAACCAGCTTAACGAACCTTCAGGAAAACAACAAATACACTACAAGCCCCGACAAAGCAGCTCTGCCTTTCCCATCGGTTTTTTTCAAAAGACGTAGCAATGTAGTGAAAGGTGACTCGACAAGTTTTACCGGGCTTGAGGCCTGGGTAAGGCCCAGCAGCTCCTCTGGGCTTCATAAGGAAGCTAATTACCCGAGCCTGCAGAGCTCTCCCTTTCACTCCAGCCGTTAGCCATTCCTGCTCCACAGGAGACCGGCCCTCTCTACCACACGCACCTAGCGTTAGCACGGTTACAAGGTTCAGTTTAGCCTGTTTTCCTTCAACTCTAATGAGAAAGTGCCTGGTTCGCTCGAGGATCTTTCCCAAAGCGCACTTTCTCTCTGAATCAGGAGTTTAAATATTTGCGGTTGGACTGTAGTCAAAAATACACTGGAGAGGAAACTTAGCAGTTAGCAATTTTAGCGTCCTTACATTTTTGTCAGCATCCTGATTACTATATGTCACTATTTATTTTATGTTTCATTTATATTCAAGCCAAGAACATCACAGAGCCAAAAACACTCTTACCGCCTGAATTTGGACATTTTCAACATTGTCCCACAATGTCAGAGATCATGGTTTTAAAAACAGAGGCTATTAGAGATGACTTATCTTGGACTGCCTCCTTTAACTGACTAGTAGCTCTGTTAAATGGTCCTGGTCTACCACTTGAAGTAGAGACGAAATTCTGTAGAAGTTCTCATAGCCAGAGCAGAGCCTCTGGGACCCCTCCAGAGAAAACTCCTTCTAGAGAACTAGGCGGACTTCCCGCTCGCCTGGCTGGCACTGGGTGGGCCATGTTCCAATGCAGTGCAAGGGGAATAAATGACATCAGTTTGTAATATTAGGAGAACAGTTACATAGCAAGAGAGGGAGAAACTTCATAAAGAGGGAGTTGTACTTAATCTAAATTAAGTATTTTTACAAAATGAACCATGATTATAATAAATATAGGCATCTATAGTTATACAAATGAATACTGTATCTTTTTTTTTTTAGCAAACCTCAGCAATTCAAAGACTATTCTCAGAATAAAACACATGTTTTGATTTAATCCACTATTGTGCAGTCACATTTACTCTTTGTATTTCGAACCATTACTCTGAACAGTAGCAGTGGAGCTAAAAGTGGTGCAGGCCATTGACTGTGTGTGGCATATTCACCACAGGTGTGGTATTAGACTGACTGGCAGTGGTAATGAAGGTCAAAAGCGAGATTTTTTTATATTGTTCCACAAAGAATCGTAATCAAAACAAGTTTTACACTGCAGCTGTTTGTTTTGCGGGCTTTGAATGACAGCTAGCTCCAGTTTAGGTTGCCAGTCCCTTTGCTCCAGTGTGTATATGAGAAAAACCCTGCCAATAGAGAATCGGCAATTTGGCCAAAATGACTGAACACACACACATATACATAAAATGAGAGCACAAAGAATGCAGGACTTTTACTCCTCATGATCTCTCTACTCAGACGCACACACCCCCACCCCCCCAACCCGCCCATTTCCTGCACTATAAGACGCCGTGCCCCTAAAATTAGTCTTCTTCCTCTGCCGTGGAGAGCTCCAGCTCCCTCACACTGAAGAATGTTCTGTTTATCCAGACTCCCAGGGTCACATTCCTGTTACAGCCTCACATCTAACCAGAGAGAAGGCAGCGTTATCAGAAAGCAATATTTCGACAGTTCCTCTTCTCAAACTATCTTCTTCTTCAAAATAAATCCTGGCTGCTGAACACCATCACAATATCCACCAATACCAAGACTGCAGAAGTCTGCCTTACGCAAACTAGCAGCAAAATACGGTGCGGCAATAATTCATTCAAATGCTCAAATAATGCCAAACCAAATCAGGGAGCGTCTTTAGTGCGCTGCTAAGCTAATTGTGTATATAACGTAGGACTAATGCCGACTCTGTCAATCTGCTGCAAAAAAAAACACATTTTAGAAGACACACTTGCTCTTTAGAGAAGTATTAACTGTTTACCAGCCAAAGAAACATTTAGGTTAATGGTGTTTTATGAAACTATTTTCTTTACTAAAGAACTATCAAACCTTTATAATGTGAATTGAGAGTGAGTTGCAGTAAAGTGTTAAGCTTTTAATTCTTTTAATCGCAATGCTTCTTATTATTTAGTCCCCCCTCCACCCCACACACACACTTTTATGTCATCGGGCCATTTTTTCTTTTCATCTTTCCCTCTAAATATTCCCGCTATGCGGTCAGCCATGCCTAAAGAGGATTTTAACACCCACAGTAAATCAAAGTCAGCCCTTGCTGGAAAAACGGCACTGCAGCCCACAGGAAGTGCGAGTGGAGGAAATAGATGGTACGGTCTGCTTAGAATTCAATGATATTAAACCCATTTTTTCATTCAATATTAGCAATGTAAGAATTTACTTTAAATGTAAAATAATCCAGAGTTCAAAGAAAACAAACGGGTTGTATGTTGTTCATTTGGGACCAACTCATGAGTAGAGTTGAATGATACAGGCAACTGATCAGCAATGCACTTTTACTGCTACATCCTGTGGCCAGCCTTTCACAATATTAAAGGGCCTATATCATTGCTTTTTTGGCCCTAAAATATGGTTTGAAACAGCATGGTCACGTCTCCCATCCATACAGTCAATATATATTGCGATAAAGCTATTAAAACAGCCCACTTTCCTGTTTTTGTGATGTCACAGAACCAACACATTTGAACGCATCTTATTCTGACAACAGCAGTTTAGCCCCACCCATTCAAAGACTGACTAGTTTAACAGTTTCACGAGAACCAATAACTCACCTGCAGCTGTGATTGGTCACTCTGTTAGAAATAGTTATGGGCTCATTTGCATATTTCACCCATTTGCATATTGCAACACAATATCAGCATAGCAGGGACGCTGTTGCGGTCATGATTAGCAGACAAAATATTGTACAGTCTAACAAATGAGTAGGTTTAGATCTATATCAGTTAAAGTCAGAAACTTCTGAGAGATTCCACTGGGAATTCCGAAGTACTACATTTCCAGAGGTGAAGTCCAACTGTGTAACTCTAGACTGGGGAATTAAAGTCACCTGGTAAGCTGTAAACAAAAAATGTAGCTAAAAACCCCCACAAATAAAACAAGCCAGGCATGTCAGGCTCAGACTGTTATCAGAGTTAGCCATCAGCTGGGTGCGGCGCTGGGAAATAAAACCATAAAACAGCATTTGCTTCATGCAAACAGGCTGTCTGCCCACTGATACGCCCGGCTGGCAGGGGCAGAAGGGGCACTAATGACAGAGTGGTGCACGGCTGAGGGAATACGTCTGGAGCTCCAGAGCATGTTCATGCAGAAGAGGCAGGAGGCGGAGCTCCAGTTTCAGGCTCAGTATTACACTAGGAGATGATTAAACAGCTTATCAGCCAGGATTCATGAGCACGTAATAAAAAGAAAGAGGGAGGGTCTCCTCTCCCAAAAAAGTCCGCTGCAGTTTTATGAGCAACTTCTAAAATAAAATAGAAAATTATGGCTTAGTACGCTGATGAGCGATTATAAAGCCGTTTCTCTAATTAAGCTGGATTTAATGGAGACCAAGAGAGCCAGAGAGATGGAGAGAATGTGTCCTCTGCTCTACCAAAGCCCTGACACAGTTAAATCAGTCCCACTGGGGCACTCCTGGGAGCTCCACTGTGCTAATTTTAACTGGCCATCACTGCACCATTTCACAGACGACTGAGCTTCATCTACAGGAGTGAGAGACAAGGGCGGTCAGGTACAGATTCACATCCCTAAACATCCTCTTTATCCTTGTGCCCATCCAAATCTAGACATGACTCCTCTCCATTCACATCTATTGCCATCAGTACCTGTGATTGTAGCAGCACAAACACCTGCCAAGGAACCAGGCAACAAAACATGTAAGCAAAAGTCTAAGGAACATCTGAAGAACCACAAATACACCACCCAAGACAAGTCCAGTGAAATTTGGACCAAATTTGCATCTCGTCAAACGAAAAGCCTAAATTATTACCACACACACCCCCAAATGAGTTGAGGGCTTCCTAAGGGTGTTTTCACACTACAGACTGTGAAGCAGCCCAGAATAACCATAATAATCCATAATAATCTCTAGGCCTCCTGAAAACTGGAGATTGAAATTGATAATACAATATTTGATCTATTATATGGTACAAACTCGAAAGCATGTTGTGCGTTATGGATAGGAGTCTCACTGGTCACCAGGTCTTGCTGGATATCAGAAACAACATTATCCCAATATATGTATGTACCAAATTAAAGTACTCAGAATACATAGAATTGCTACTTTTTGTCACATAACACAATATTCCTAGCAAAGCTTGCCCTGATTGGGCACAGCTCCTCCTTTGCAGCCCCACAAAAGCAAATTGACCTGATCTTGACCATTTCAGGTCAAAATTGGGTAATTTGAACTTGAATTGGAACCAGAACAGGCGAACCTGACCAGAGCTCACTCACACACACTGCCCATTTGTTACATACAAGAAGAAACTAGAAAGGCTAGTAACACCAAAGAATCTGGAGCGAATGGCTCTGCAGAGCATTATAAAAGGCCATCAGGGTGGAAGTGAGGGTCATTCAGTTTTATTGAGGTCCATCACAAACACAGCCCAAAACAGTGCTTGTTCTAAATGATCATACTGTTACACATTATTTTATTTATTTAGGAAATTATGAAGTCTCTCAGCCAATAAATGTTTCAGGCTAGTATGAATAACAAGTAATGGAAGCTTAAACCCACTTCGTTATTAAAGGCCTGTTCTTCAAACAGTTTAGTTATTCAGTAATCAGTCTGATGGTGTTTTTACTGCTTTAGATTATTTTAACAGGACGCCAGGCATTTACATGTGTAAAGTTAGCTGAACTGTCTGTATAAAGCTAATTAGCTAGTTTAAAGTAGTTTTTTGTAACACTGGCACAGGATGACCTACTGAATATTTTCTAGTACTTTCTGGAAAGTAACCTCCAGGGTTTAGAATTTCCAGTTAAAATCCAATATTAGTTAAATTCGAAATATTAGCTGATTACTTTACAACAGCAACTGCTGATGTTTATGGAATCTTTTATGGATTTTTATGGAGTTTTTACTTTGGTTGGTCAGAACATCAGCATGAGGACAAAATAATGCTGCGCTTCTGTGGATAGAAAGCTAAAATCCTGTCTTGGATAATTCCTCATTTATTTAGATTTTACTTTGAATCACCTTGTTGGTGCAAAAATACTTATTCATGTTTGTCTTTTCTTTGGCATATTAAGTAGATTGAATGAAAAAAAAAAAAGTTTAATTGCTACAAGATGCAAGTGCCAAAAGATATATGGTGCCTCAAAAAAGTTGTTCCATTCATTCAGTATTCAGCACCACCAGCATACTGATCATCACCTGATCACCTAGAATCGATTCACGATTGAATGATTCGTATGGAGATCGCTTTGTGGTTTAACAACAAAACACATTCTATAACTGGTCAGGTTCAGGGACTGGTCTGAAAGGTCGCATGCCATGAACACTTGACTTTGTGAGATGTTTTTACATTAATATGAGTTCCCCTGGCCTGCCTATGGTCCTGCAGGGGCTAGAAATGGCGAAAGGTGTAAAGAGTACTTTGGTCATCCTGCTCCGCCATTGAGAGAACGACAGCTCAGGTGGCCCGTTCTGGAATTTTCCCCTTATGACATCAAAAGGGGAAAGGTTACTTCCACTTTCTTATGCTTTGCCCTCCCAGAGAATTTCGCCTCCAACCCTAAAACATTAGCACCTCTGACTGTCAATTCATTAAAACCACGTGAACCAGACAGCAGGGATAGTTCTAGGTGGAAAGACGTCACCTTCAGAATTATGGAATTAATTTGGGTTACAGTAGCTTACATTATTTTATTTTATGGATCAGATGTAGTTGGTTCCTCGACTCCATCAGACGTTCATAATAATAACAGAAAAAAAAACTCGCCATAGGTTTGTCCTTCGTGGCAGTACCCAGTTTTGGTGTAACGAGTTTTACATTTTGCGGCTGATTATAAAATGTAATCAGTGTATTAAGAGGCTACGTCTCATTAAGCTGATCTGGTGTGTGTTGGTCAGCCTG
>JBBKCR010000134.1:831102-844683 GCA_037577295.1 Ladigesia roloffi | reverse complement strand
TATATTTTAGTGTGTGCTATATTTTAGTGTGTTATATTTTAGTGTGTGCTATATTTTAGTGTGTTATATTTTAGTGTGTGTTATATTTTAGTGTGTTATATTTTAGTGTGTGCTATATTTTAGTGTGTTATATTTTAGTGTGTGCTATATTTTAGTGTGTTATATTTTAGTGTATGCTATATTTTAGTGTGTTATATTTCAGTGTGTTATATAGTGTGTTATATTTTAGTGTGTTATATTTTAGTGTGTGCTATATTTTAGTGTGTTATATTTTAGTGTGTGCTATAATTTAGTGTGTTATATTTTAGTGTGTGTTATATTTTAGTGTATGCTATAATTTAGTGTGTGTTATATTTGTGTGTGCTATATTTTAGCTGGTGTTATGATTTTTTCGAGGCTTGAGAAGAGGCATTATGGAAATTTACACCAATTAGCAGCAACCTTGACGCTGAATACTGTGTTGGTCCCCCTTGAGGCACAGACTCCACAAGACCTCTGAAGTTGTGTTGTGGTATCTGCACCTGTTATTTAGCAACAGATCCTTTAAAATGTGTAAGTTGTGACATGGATTGATTGCACATGCTTTATCAGATTGGAATCTGGGGAGGCCGAGGTGAAACCACTACTGAACACTGGTCCCATGAAGATATACTTGGTCCTCAACAGGGTTTACATGATGGAACATGACTGGGTCGCCCATATGATGTAAACGAAAAAGAGGTTCATGAGACCACCTTCATAATTTTCTCATTTTTTATTTATTAACCCTCATAGTCATTCGTGAAAACACCACAGCACAGTGTGAAAAATTTGAAATTCTTTCTCTGCATTTAACCAATTCACCAAGTGAAGCAGTGGGCTGCCGCTAACAAGGGCACTGGGGGGCAGAGTGTGGGGACGGGACCTGGCTCAGGGTAATGCAGTGGTGACACTAGCAGTTGGGATTCGAACCCACAACCTTCTCACCAGTAGGCCATTCCATTGCTCCATAGTTCTTTGTAGGCAGTCCACTGTTGCTGGGCGAGGTCTGCAGCTTTGCGGCTCTTTAACAGCCAGCTGTGATGCACTGTGTGTTCCGATATTTATCTCTCAGGGTCAGTGAGAAATATTTCAGTGATTTGCGCTACAGCAGCCTGACAGATCACAGAGACTAGCCTTCACTCCCCACAAACACCAATGATCTTATTCAGTTTGTCCTTCCTTGGAGCACTTATGTTAGGTACTGACTACCGCATACTGGGACACGCCACGAGACCTGCTGTTCTGGTGATGCTCTAATCCAGTCGGTTAGATGTCAGTTTGGCTCAGATCCTTTTACTCAAAGGTTTTCCTGCTTCCAACACACACAAGAACAGACTCTTCACTAACTGCCTCGTGCATCTCTTCCCATGACAGGTGCTGGTGTAATGAGATCATCAGTGCTACTCACTTCACCTGTCAGTGGGTTGTGGCTGATCAATGTTTGCAGCGATTGTGAACAATTATTCCTTTAAAAGTTTGCAATAGTAAAATGTTACATTCAACTCCAAACACTTGTCTTCTGGGGATCAAGACAGACCGAGACGGCAGCCGCCCCCCTCCCCTAAAACAGGAGCTGATCAGACTAGTCTAAAGCTTCCTTACAAGTCTAATGTAGCAGGCAAGCGATCTAATGGTATAATCCACCAGTTAGCATTCCAATACTTTAACATATCAAATCATATCACCGAACTTAAACCGTGAGGTTCAGCTGCAGGCTCAATATTCTCATTGCTGTGATGTAACTTCAAATGGGCTGTTTTTCCAGCTTGGAAATGTTTTGAAACGTTATCATTCACATTCTACATCACATTATATATTCTAAAAAGTGAAGAAATGGAAACTTTATTTGACAGAGTCACATATACCTCAATGAAAGCAGACCTAATAAAACAAAAACCACCCGTGTATCTCGAAGATTATTCCTGAAAAAGGAATCTGCAAAACAATTCTGTGCGGAGAAGCAGAACCACTAATCCTGGGGCAGAAAAAAACAGTTCAAGAGCTCAAAGTATTTCCAGACATGGATTAAGCTCCGACAGCGGGGGGGAGGGAGGGGGTTAAAAGGGAGAACGCCCCCTCGATCAGAGAGATTTAGCCTAAAACGAAGCGTAATCTGCATCTATGCATCTACGGTCCGGAAGAGATTACACGGGCTGCTCGTTTGAGAAAAAAAAATCTGTAGAATGAAAGAAAAATTATCTGTAGAAGTCTTCAGCGTATGGAAGTCCCATTTGGAGCACGGAGGATGGCAGAGGTCAGTGAATGCGAGGGCGTGCTCTTAGCACAGGCTACCATCTGCTGTGTGTTTAGGATAGTTCAGTAAAGCTAATTGGCAAGAATTTCACAAACGACCGCAGGAATGTTCTGCAGCCTCATACAGAAGACGCCTGGAAGAGTGAAGACCCAGTGGAGATCCAATACAAAAGTCTTAGGAAATTATATGGAAAACCAGCTCAGCTGAGCAGTATGTTTTAAAGCTGACATTAGAACATATACAAATAAAATGTCTGGTTTGACTCAAACAGTCTTTCATTAAATTAATTCAGGAGCTGCTGATGGAGCTTCACAATCTAAACAATGGCTGGAGGAACCGAGGAGGAATTTGGAACTGAACGCTTGTTCTCCTCAACCACTCACACACTATCAACTACTTTTACATACAAATCTTAATCATATTTACTGTTTTTATATTTGTTTTCATTTACTATAATGTTAACTTGTTAACTTCTTTCTTGCTTTCAGAACGTTCCTTCAGATTAAAGTCTTAAAACCATAGAACTGTCCATAATGCTGAAAAATATTTTACTCCCTCCCTGGAACAAAGATCAAGTAGAAGTGGTTTGGACATATGTAACTGAATCAGCATATTCATAAAGAAATAACCAATAACAGACCATATTGATTTATTTTACTTTACTATTTCCTCCTACAAGCCACTTATTAAATCTCGGTCATCATTAGTCAAACTAATTTTTGTTACCATGAGTGCACGCATATTATGTGAATGACCTCAGTTCTGATTGGCCATTTACGATTCCTCATTCAAAAGGCACTCTAGGCTGAAATTCTCCTGATGCCTGTGTGAGTGGGAGGGGCCAAACTGCCTGCTATAGGATGCTCAGTCGCGTATATGCAAATGGCTTCTTTTTATTGCAATAAAAGTGTTGATTTTGCAGCACAGCTTCCATATATGGCTGGCGTACATAAAGGCCTTTAACTAACAAGCGGGTGGTCTCTGCCTTTTGCACAGAACTGCATGTTCGAACAAGATCAAAAGTCTTAAACCTCCGTTTTTCTACATTTCCTTTATTTTACACCATTTAAAAACAGTCAAATGTCTTTTACATTTTCTGACCATTTCATGATAAGTTGGAAGGGCAAACCCCCCCCTAAAGAAAATCTCAGTGTAGCTTGGATACACATTACAGTTGCGGGTCTTTTTAACGCTTCTTAAATAAAAGTTTTTGTTAAGACGACCACATACTGTGAATGGTGAAGTTACGCCGCATTCAAACGCAGGTTGTTTATCTTCATGTGGACCTCAGGAAAAGGCACTGGTGCCTCTGTCTCAGCTACATGCGAGATGCAGGTATGGCTGGGGGGGTGAAACGCGCCTACTTTGCTTCTGAGGACTCAATTCCACACCACTCTGCTTTGAAGCCAGAGCGAAGTGGCTCAGGATGTCCAATCCCCGCCCTCAGCCACCGCTAAAGTGCAGTAGAGTTCTTCTCTCGCTGCTGGGCGACGGGTTCAGGTGTAGAGGTCAGGCAGGTAGTCGCGCAGGTCCAGCTGCTGTCGGTGTAAAGCGTCTGACACACACGTTTCCAGCAGCAGCCCCCCACACACAGCCAGAACGGACAGACGCCTGCTGCAGTTCAGGATCACTGGAACACACAGGGACAGGAGTATTACACATAATACCCCCTAAAAGTGAATCTGGGTGTAGACCACCATGTACCTCTACTGCATTCTGATTCACTGCATGAACGTTTCAGACCGCTGTAATGCTCAGTATGTCTGATATTTCCTGTGTGTTTACTCTTTAAGGAGTTATGTGATATCTCAGGGTGTGAGTTTCCTTTAAATGGTCTTAGTGTCTGAGATATAAAATACTAATTAAATGTTTTTGCACACCACAGGTTGTTTACTACCTATTGATTTAGTGCAAATGTGTTGAAAAGTACATGTATTTGTTAGCAAAGCACACTTGTGAGTAACATGCCAGTACAGAACATGTCAGCGGCTACAGAAAGCAGCAGCTCGAGTGTTTACCCCGGATGGCCTGTGTGTTGGAGGTGAGCACAAAGAGTCTGATGAGTTTGAAGCACAGAGGAGAGTAATCGTGCTCCCAGATCACCGCAGGGATCAGCAGCACCTTCCCATAGCAGGAGAGCAGCAGAGCCTTCAGAAGAGGAACCAGCTCCAGGGAGAGCCTCCGCGCCGGCCACAGCACAGCCAACACACCTACACAGTACACCACCAGCTCTACACACACACACACAGCAGCAATAAAACGTTTATGTATTAGCCATGGCTGAGACAACACCTTTCCTGACTTTCCTATAAATATCTGTATGCAGATTATTGCATAACTTCATTATTTTCAATTATCTAAAAAATCTACTTTTTGTCTCCGTTTCATGTGGCTTAGTTGTGTTTTAATGTTTTAAATTATGATTCTACAGCTGTGTTAAGATTGGTAGTTGAATAGGCCAGGGTGCATTTTGACGTTCACCAAAATTCGGGTTACATCACTGTCGAAGGATCAGATCTGTGTTGTACACCAATGACCATCTGTATACATAAAACTCAGGACACTTGTTAAAAATAGCCTAAAGTGTACTTGTTTTGTTTCATTTTTACATTTTTTCAATCCCAGTATTGCTCTGTCAATGGTATTTTGTAACATACTGTACTTTGGAATGTGAGTTTTCTCTATAAAATTAACATTGTCATTCTAAAATAATCTAAAGTGTCATTTCTGTCAAATTCTACCAGTATTAAGACATTACACGGGTGAATTTCAATGCGAGTGATCCTCAGTGGATGGTTTTGAGTAGCATGTAGTGTGTTTTTACCGAGGGCAGCCAGAGCAAACATCCCATAGAAGTCCCATTCTTTAGTGTATCTGATTATATCAGCAGGATCACTGGTCACTTCAGAGCCCTGGAGCTGGGACCATCTCAGATACGCCTCACACAGCAGACAGAAGATACACAACTTCCAGTGCATCTGAAGAGAGACAGTAACAAGCATTTTGACGGGCTCCATCTACGCTTTAGGGTTTGTAATATTTTGTTACAACAAAACTCATTGTGCTTTGATATGAAGCGGTGATGGTTCAGATGGGGCCCTGTTCCACGGCTGGTGATGGGTTTATAGAGCCGGTACTAAACTGGTATCTGTTTCTGAATGGCCAATACTGATATCTGGAGAATCTCTCCTCCAACAGTGCTGCTGTTTATGTTTCTGCAGTGTTAATACATTCACACACAGCTGCAGGTTTAAATAATTGATGCTGGTTTGGATCAGTAAAGGAACAGGAGTGGTGCTCTGCACATGTGTAGAGTGTGTTCCTCCTTTATTAGGTAATGACAGTTGTGAAATATGACGTTTTGAGTTTATATAACTCACTCCCATAGAAATGTTTAAAAATTGAGACCAGAGTGTATCAGCGAACAACGTTAATGTACTGACGGACTGTGTGGGGGAACTAGTTGGTTTGCGGCAGGTGGAGGAATACTCAGTATACCCAGGATACAGAGAATACACAGGATACGCAGTAATGTGGCCTGAGAGAGCCAGCAAATACACCAGCTAACATTAGCATACAACAAAACAAACAACAAAGTGTTCATTTCAAGATTTAGCAGAATGCTGCTACAATCTAACAGATTTCCAACCTCAGATTTAGCTCACATATTTGATCTCTAACTTATGTTGTTCCTTGTTTAAGCTATTTTACTTTTTCAGGTTTGTGTTTTAAAAATGTTCAGATTTGTGTTTCTAAATGTAAAATTGTACTTAATTTTATACTTATTTCGTGTTCTTTTTTTCAGATTTGTGTATAATTAAAAATTATATTTATTTTCTATGTAAAGTTACATTTCACTGCATGTTGTATTTGTATTTGTATAACTACGCATTTGTTAGTGATGCTCGGATCGATCGGCCGATAATCACACTTTATGACTCGACCGTTACTCGATAAACTCGGTCGATCTCAGGAACCGATCACGATTGATGACGTCAATGAGTGAGGACATACACGATGAGCGGAGACGTAAATGTTTTGGCACTGCAGTCATGTCAACGCCGGTGTGGAATTACTGTGACGTTTCGAGAAACAAGGAAAAATATCGCTGTTTGCTGTTTATGTTCCAAAGAAATCTCACATGGTGAAGCATCGTCCGAAACATTTAATACAATGAATCTCACTCTGCTCTTAAGAACCCCATTGTAAAGGCGTATTAAAATGTTCACTATCTAATAAATACATACTTGTGGTTATTAATCTTGTAAAACACTGTAATATTACTGTGAAAATATAACAAAGGCAACAGAAGCATCAGAATCGGCATCGGTATCGGCCGATCACCTAGACAAAAAAATCGGTACTTGGTATCGGTGGAAAAAAATCCTGATTGGAGCATCCCTAGCATTTGTCAAATAAAATCTTGAATCTCTCAAACTTTGAGAGTCGTTTTGTTTGAAAAAAACAAAAGTGGGGAGAACACAGACTCGGTTCCAGATTTCTCCCTGATGCCTCCAGCCTTAAATCAGCTCTTGATTTAACCTAATGTAGAATTGACTGAGCTGGACCAGGTGTTTCAGAACTGCAGTGTACTGGGCTTCCAGGAGGAGAAGTACTTTACCAGTGAAACTGACTTCATGTCTTGGTGCTGTGTTACAGGAGAGTAGGGTGGAGTGGTATGAAAGAGATGAGGTAGAAGTGTCATTGCATGGAGTTTACTGCCCATCTGAAACGTGTTGTCACCTGATTTGTCATTTGCAGTAATTTAGGGCCAGACATAACAATCTGACACACCAGCCTCGAGCTAGGCTGTACTGTTACACCCCTAGAAACCATTCTGTACTCCTGAAATAATAAAAATAGTCATTCACTTTCAAAGGAGACTGGAACACTTACCGTTATTTTCGTGTTGAACAGAATATGCCTGAAAGCCTGGATCTTGCATAATATGGCATCTATCAAAATTATGACAGGGTCGTATTCGATGTACTTATCCACAGGCTTCATGCACGACTTCTACAAAACAAAAAGAATTACGGGAAATGAGTGCAGTGTCCATCAAATACAATACACCAATTAAAATGACTCTAATCTATTTATGGAAGAACCGCTAGTGACTTGACTGAACTGATTAGGATACTGTTGTTGTTACTGTCATGATTCGGATTCTATTTACCATGAACAAGTCAAACCATCATACTGTTATTGTTACTATCGTATCATTATGATTCTAAACAAACTTCTAGCACATTGCGATAGTTCTAGCTAAGCTATTATCACATTCTTATAGCTTGAGCTTTATTATATGGACGAAACATCAGTACAGCAATTTTACTGCGACTTACTGCAATTACGATTATCATCACTCCGCTTAAAATAATGTTTCAAATGGTACATATACTCCCCCATCCATACAGTCCATACATAGAAAATAAGCTACGAAAGCCTCCCAATTTCAAATCATAGTTATGATGTCACAGAACAAACATAGAAATCCTTATTTTGCATTAAGAAGTTTGGTCCCGCCCATTTACGGTCCAATTCATTAATATTTTAAATTGCTAAATATTCGCCTTTTGTTGGAGATCTATCAATGTTGCAAATCCTGATATCATGATACTGATTTGCACATAATATATAGTGCAGCTCGAGTTCCCACCATATAATTATAATATCATTAAAGTCCAAAAAAACCTTTTTAATCATATTGTTATGGCTTAATCACACTGTTGTCCTATGGCTACTGTCCTTCTATTACAATTTTCTATGAAAAGCACTATGGCCCACTCAGTGCTCGGCAGTGCTTTTGTTTTCTGGTGCTTTCAGCCTGATTATCCTTTACATTGCGATGTAAACTTCTTTTTGTTCTAACATTAGGAGAGAAGAAGTGAGATAAATGTGTTCTAACAAGCTGTACGTTCTGTAAGATTTAATGTTTAATATGCAAATTAGGCCATTCAGAGTGAGTTTTTTGTGAAATGGTTAGAAGAGAAACCGATTTTTTAAAGTGGCGCTGATGCTCGTGCTGCCTACAAATCAGAAAGACAATATTGAGCAGAGCATTCGATATTATAGCACCCAGCAGCTTTGGTATCATGTTGAATCTATATAGAAAAAAAATCTCCAGTAAAAATTTTAGGCAAATAAATATCAGAATAAGCGACAGCATGTAATTATTGTGAAATACTGCAAAACTGAATACTGCGGTATAAGTCAAAGTCTAAGCTACACTATATAGACAAATTATTGGGACACTCCTGTTTTCAGAGTTTGAGTTAGACCCATTAGTGATGATTAACCTTTCAGCATAACAAAACAGTTCGGTGTGGAAACACTTGACT
The DNA here is from genome assembly GCA_037577295.1 of Ladigesia roloffi. Taxonomy (NCBI): domain Eukaryota; kingdom Metazoa; phylum Chordata; class Actinopteri; order Characiformes; family Alestidae; genus Ladigesia; species Ladigesia roloffi. Next base: position 836,067 of record JBBKCR010000134.1, on the reverse strand, counting down.
GGGCCACACAGAGTCTGAGCTTACTCCATCCAACATCTTTGGGATAAACTGGAACGGAGTGGCATCAAGACTTCTTGTCCGACATAACTACCTGAGCTCCTCAATGCTAAACAGAATGAAATTACCTTAGAAACAATCCAAAATGTGGAAAGTATTTCAAGAAGAGTAGAAGCTGTTATAGCTGCAAAGTGGGACACAATTCCATAGAAAAATCTATGTACTCGAGTGTATTGCCATTATAGTCCCTGTTGATAAATGGTCAGGCGTCCCAAATTTTTTGTCCATAACGTGTATATGTGTTTAGCAGAGTCAGAACATAACATTCATTCTACATAAAAAGCACATGGATTGACACGGAACTCACGCATATCGTTAGTTTCAGTATTCCGTTCTTGTAATCCCGGTGTAATTCAGTGGCGTCTTCATGACATTCGACACATTTAAACGGCAAATTTTCCATTTCTGAAACAGACCCGTTTAACCGGCCATGGGCTTTCGAACCAATTAACATCCGGTACATCCTCGAGGAAGTCGAGTGCGCCTGGGAATTGTAGTTTTTCTCGCCCCACTGTTCCAAGAGAGTCCCCGGAGGCGAGGGGGCATCCGGAACTACAATAACCAGACAGCCATCGCAGCCTTACCTGAGCAAGTGCCATAGAAACATGGCACCTGCGGGACGGGCTGTTGTGGTAGTCGCGCTGGCGCTGCTGTACTTATGCCGAGCCATTTTTTCCACTGAATATTTCTCCACGCTCACTTTCTCCGACGGAGAGCTGAGCGAGCACGGCTGCGGCGCGCCGTCTGAGTGGGAGGAGTACGCGGCGGACTGCGGTAAGGGGTCGCCCGTCATCTTATGTTTCCGCCTCTGAAACTTTGACATATCAGACCTCGCTTTCTCTATAAAGGCGCCCTCAGGACAGTTCTCTTACACTCAGTCTATCAGTTGTCCACTTGTCTGTCGTTCGAGCTTGTGTTTTTGGATCAACCAGGCTTTAGGAGCTTCTGTCTCTCCTCACCTGCTCTGGGCTGTGTTCTCTTATCTCCACACTTCTTTCTCTTATCATCCAAAATCACTTCAGCTATGCACACAGAGCTTGTGATTTGATAAGAGTATTAGAAAAGCTTGCATTTTTACCTTAAACACGTTCTCATGTCCAAGTTCTGAAGGGAAAGTCCATTCATTCATTTCTGCACAGTGCAGTCAGTGTCTCAACCTTTCTGCATAATCCAGTGGCTGATATGTGAATAAAGTAATCTACACTGGATTTGATGTGAAGCAATTTATACTCGAGGAAATCAGGTTTTTAAAAATACAAATACAGCCACTATATTTACTCTTCAAACCAACCAGTGGACCTGAGTTCTGAGTGTTTTTGTCTGGAATGTTGATGCTGGTAAAACATGGGTACTATTTTGATACCCCTGCCTACAGGATATCGCTCTGCCTTGAGTAGAGTTATTAAAAAGTTGCCAAAACTTTTAGAGATTGTACAACTCCATGGACGTCTGGTTCCAATCACCTCCACTGTGAAACATTCAGACTCGACAGCAGAGCATTTCACTCCAAATCACCCTTAATGACCTTAATATATGTTAGCTATTAAGTTATTTTGTTATACACACCTCTGAGGGTAATGGTGGGTAACTGGGTTGGGTAATGGGGCAGAACAGTCTCTGATTCACGACTGGGACTGATTCTGCTCTCTGATGAAGCATGTGGTCAATCCGCATTGTAGAAGTGTAGACGACATCCGTTAAGCTCTAAGAGTGCCATGCTATGGTAAAATGTATTATGTTTATAGAAAACATATTGCTCCACTCCATTAGGGACCCTGTGTAGCTAGATGACTTTCCAGTGCTATTTATTTAAGTACACATTTGGATTTGTGAATTTGGATTAACACATTTATGCTCAGGAGTAAATGTATGTTTAATTCTAGTCTGTTCTGCTAGCTCATCTCCTGGATTGCTCTGTTATTTTTTAAACCACTCACATTGGAATTTTAGTGTTTTATTTTCAGCCAAGAGGGTCCAATATGAAGAGTCTACAGCCTAAAGCTTAGTGATAGAAGTTTCACTGTGCAACTCAGTCAGCAGTTTTTTACATTATAATGCTGCTCTTTAGGCTTTTGAAGGCTTCTTTTACATTCAGTTTAGATGTTAGCTGTCTAATTGTTATCTCTATGTACTTTTTATTTCTTGTATAAATATTAAAGTAACACTTTTACTTGATTAGGAGTCTAGGCTTGTCTACCAGCTCTGTAATTGGTGCTACAGTATGAGAAGGTTTTCTCCTTCATATTACAGTAATAAACAAGTAATAACCAATAGTGTATTAAAAGCAGCACAAAGAGCATCTGAAGTGCTGTACTTGTGTTGGTCGTGGCCTTGTGGTGGTTCATGATATGGAAGTTCCCTTAGTTACCTGTCCAGCAAGTTCGTAATCGATCCCCTTCTCATGTTTTCTTGCAGAAACAACTGTTCTCCAGCTGGAGGATCCTGACTGTGAGGAGGGTAGCAGTCCACCCTGTGAGTCAGTTTTCTCTCTGAACGCAGAGAAGATCCTGGTGAGATTTATAGTAATTTGCACGCTACATTCCAATCAGGCCTGCTGGTTAAATACATTCCAGATTAAGGGGGGAATTCCACTGATAAGTGGTTGAGATGGTTTGATGTGGGGAAAAAAACAAAACAAAATGAAACACTATATACTAGGGGTGTGCAGAGCGGCAGCAATTTGTATCTGTATTTGTTAAAAGGGAAAATTATCTGTATTTGTGTTTGTATTCAAGTAAAATTCATAATAAATTCAAAATTCATAAACATCGTCAGAATCTACTCCTGAACTTGAGCGTGTAATGGGGGGGAGGGGGCGGGGGAGGCAGAATATCTAAAAGTGAAAGTGATCAATCGGTCACACATGAACACACCACTGCACACAGTGTGAACTGCACTGAACAGAAAGTTTCCCGAATACAAATACATTTTTGAAGTATTTGTTAGAATACGGTATTTGTAAACAGACTTTATTTGTGCCTATCCGAATACCGTATTTGTATTGGTCTCCACCCCAAATATATATATATATGTTCAGTCTCTTGCAGTTTTTTCTGAAATCTGAACTAATAATTGTTTGCTGAAACCCGACACATTCCCTGATACTGCAGATATGCTCTCAGTTTTTTGCTTTTTTTGCCCTCGTCCTCATGCTGTTGGTTTATGTTTGGACACGAAGGTTACCAAAGCAATCAGACAATGAGCATCCACTGCTCAGTGCCGCAGCAAACAGCAAGAGTATGAGGGGGCGTTGGGATGCATCTCTGGCAGGCACAGTCTAGAAATTCCCCCATGGAGCTTCTTGAGTGTTCTCAGGTTTTTCGTTTTGTTTTTCTTAAAGCCAATTATCTTTGTAGCTGTAAATTAAATAAAATTATTACTGTATTTACCTGCTTATACTAAAGGCAACATGCGTGCATAAATTAAAGTCCAGTCTGTACAGTGGTAACATCAGTAGTTAAATTCAGCTCTGCGGGAGTTCAGTGTAAACTCTACTGTACAACTACGGGTTTACCTTTACATTTTCAAAATGTAAAGTGTTAAGCTGAGTTGAACGAGTTTAGTTTGTGGTCTGTGCCACCTCACTGTACCCTGCTTTTACCTTTTGTACTATTTGGGTGAAAAAAGTTGCAAAACTGTCTGGCAGCGTATTCATAATTTCACTTTCTGCGAGGGAGCTTTTAGAAACGTTGTGCTTCCTTCATTAACACTGTGAAGAATTCTCACTCCAAACCACTGCTGTGTGAATCCCATTCCCTCCAGGTCAATGCAGACAAAGCTGTTGCTGTGTTTATTTGAAGACACACATTCTACAACCAAGGGCTTCTGATTCAGATTAAATTGAACTGATTTATTTGAAAAATATCATAATATTGAATTTTATCAATAATGTAAAGCATTAGAGCCCAGATTATTTGATTGATTCCTCCTACTATCAGATCCCAAAATTTTGAATTAAATTCCTGCAGCCCTTTACTTGGTGTAAGATGAATGAATGAATGAACCTGAATAAGCATAAGCTGTTAGCTGACGATATTCTCCTCTCTTTTCAGAGCCAGGCCAAGCTGTTTGTGGATCAGCGGCGCTTTCCTTTCCCTGTCGACGACCACACCACCAATGAAGAGCTTGGTAAGACCTGCTGATGTTTCAGCGCCCTCTATCAATAAAGTGTGTGTAAAAAAGCGAGTGATGTACTGAGGTGGGTGTGTTCTGGGTTTTACAGCCATAGGATATGTTCTCATTGGAAACGGGCTCTACGATGAAGCCATCAAACACTTTTCCCTTCTTCTGCAGGTCTGTGTACTATGTCTTCCCTATAAACGGTTGCATGTTAACAGTGGATACTGCTATTGAAGTTTGCTTTGGGTGAAGGAGGCTTAAATAAATTATGGCAAACTTACTGTCCATTTGATGGATAAGCTCTATTTGTGGTAAAAGAAAGATTGTGTTTTTTTTTTTTTTTTTGAAAATTAATGATTCATTTTTATTTTGTCAGGGTGATCCAGAGCTGGTTAGTGCCATGTATGGGAGAGGGATAGCCTATGGGAAAAAGAGTCTGCAGGTAAGATGAAATCATTAAGGGCCTATAATTGATACAAAGGCTAATGCTTCAGTGGTTGATTTTTGTACAAAAAGGTGGGTTTTACTGGGATTCGTTTTTAAATTTCATAATTCAGCAACATTTTATCAGTTTCTAAATTACCTTAGAGGACCCTGTTATAGACAATTGGTCACTGGTCATATTACCACAACAATGCGTTTTCTTTGTGTATGGCAGAGCAATTTAGTGTGTATGCAGTTTGATATAGAGAAAGGAAGCGGTTCAGTTCAGTGCATATGTGAGTGAGGGAGAGTGCGAGAGAGAGAGTGCGAGAGAGAGAGTGCGAGAGAGAGAGTGCGAGAGAGAGA
>JBBKCR010000134.1:819568-831002 GCA_037577295.1 Ladigesia roloffi | reverse complement strand
CCCCACCCCCCTTTGCAATGTTATGTCTTGATGATTATGTGTTACGTGTTTGTGTGCTTTGTGCTGAGGTGTTTTTTCCTCTCTGTTCCTAAACTGCCCTATGAAGGACAGTCTGAGAGGAGCTGTTTTTTTATCTCCTCTGCCCCTTCCCTCATGTTTTAACATGTTTTCTTATTTTCCATGCTAACTCTTGACAGACCTGTCTATACCCCCTAATATGTATTGTCTGTTATGGTGGAAGAGAACCAATTTCGCTGCATGTAAAGTGTTGTGACAAATAAACTTATCATCATCATCATCATCATCATCATCATCATTATTCACATTCTGACAAAGCAGAGCAGTTCTCAAGATACACAGCTGAGACATTGCTTGCTGCAGGACATACACTGGAGTGCTGCTAAAATTCTTAATAATTAATTAATTTAAATCATGCAGTTAAGAATTTATAGAATTTGAATATGTTTTCTTGCCACAGCAGGTCAACTCTACTGTGGGTAAAATCTATGTTTCTAAATTCTCAACAATTTCCTATAGTTACATTTCTATTTCCTGTTGTTGCATTACTTTTTGAAAAATAAACAATTATTTTGATTGGCTTTTTTAATTTACATTTTTAATTAAAGATGGTGGTATTGAAACATGGCCAGTTTTACTTGTGGTAAAGTCTGTAGAATTATCAATAAAGTAACAATCTTCTGCTGCTCTCAAATGCAAACCATCTGGAATTCATAAGTCTATATGGCCCAAAAGTAATAATTTAACATTTTTAATTCTATTATATTTGGCCAATGAAAATATTTTGCAGTAGGTGTGAACAGGGCATGATGAATTTCTTTACAATAATTAAGGGTTTGTGTAGTATAATTACTATAAAATGCATTTAATTGCTATTCAGTTAATATGTATTGAGTGTTGCAAGATCTGCTGGACCCTTAACAACTGCAATAAAGAAGCACATTTATTATGACATTCATTTATATGAGGATGAAAAAAGTAAGCCCCACTTGCCTGTGGGGCATGCAGTGATCCAATCAAGGATTGCTTGTAAAATATGTATCGTTATTGATGAAGCAACTGTTTAGAGTTTGCACAAATATTTTCACATTCTTTTTTTGTTTGTTATTAAAGAAACTTTACAAATCCACAGCCAGATTGGAGCTACGTATTCTTGTCACAAACAAAAATCATCACATCAGGCTTCGTGACAGCACTGTGTTGCAAGGCAATAAACATTAACGCGTTTGTTTCTGTTTAATGTATCTATGGCATATAATCCATCCATCCAATTTCTACCCCTTTATCCCGCAACGGCAATTTGTATGCCATATTTAAACATTAAAATAAGACCACCATGTAAATTTAATTATGTTTAATGTCTAGCCATATTCACGTAAACGGTAATTTACATTAACATTAATATTAATATTAAGATAATTAGTCATTTGAAACAAATACCAACTGTAACTTAAAGAACACAAAACACATTGTCCCTGCATTATCATTTTTTCATTGCTGTCTCAACACGGTAATTTTGGACGCACTGGACACTCTTATAAAATGTCCATTGCTTATAATACTTAAATATATGGGGAAACAACATTAGATAAAAACATAAAAAAGTCTAAAAATGTACATATACACACATATTGACATATATACATATATATAATATTTTTGTTATTATTTATACAATATGATCATGAAGCATATGTGTCTCATAACATTTTCATATGAAAATATGTATAGATTACACTTATTACTGTTTATATTTTTGATGGGTCAGACAGCATTACCTCAAAACTTTTTGATTCATGCTGACCTTAAACTTGCGCAAACCACTGCGAAACACATCACCTAAAATCAACATTGCCACGAGCCCCTACGAACTGTCCCGTGTAACTACCGTTAGTCATTACGAACTGTCCCAAGATATTGCCATAAGCCACTATGAAATTGTCCCTTCCAGCACCGTGAGCCACTGTGAATTGCCCCACCCAGTGACACAAGACGAACTGTCTCGCCCAGTGAAGTGCAGATGCAGGACAGTGCAGTTCGTGCTCCAACTGCCTCTCTCCTGTGCTTCAAAACTCACAAATATTACAGCTACCCTTTAGAACAGCTACCCTTTAGAAGAATATAAATGTAAATATCAGAAACAAAAATGATAGTAACAGTAAATGTCTGCATATATATCATATTTGAAATGATTGGGTTTGTGGTGAGAGAGGAAAGGCAGTGAAGGAAGAAGGGGCGAGCAGACTGGTTTGCAGAGAAAAAGAGAAAATTTCTTCTCTACAGACTTCTCAAACACTTCTCACACATGGATATATTTGGGCAAGTGCTGGATTACGTGTGTGTGTGCATGACTTTTATTCAGGAAAACATTCTATAAACTATAAAGTGCATGACATTCCCAGAGCTGAAGACCAAATGGACACACAGGATGACCAGCAATATGACTGTATGTTCATTTGACTGTCTGAGTTCTTCTTGCAGGGAGGGATTTCTGAGTTTTGTCAGGTAGCACAGTCGTACAAGTTCATGCAGGATAACACAGGTGGAGACACCAGGGTTTGGTATTTCATCAAAATTCTGCTAGGAATTAACACCATTCCTGTTCAACATTTCTTTTCCCAGTCATATACAATATTCTCAATCCCACTCATTTAACCTACAGAGAAATAAGAAACAGGAACAGATAGCCTTGCAATGTTATTTAATGGAATTTTGGAGAAAAAACTTTCAACACTTCTGATTAGTGTTAACTGTACTTTCTGATCATCCTCACACAACACATCTTGAATCATATTACAGTCTCATTAGTTCCTTGTACAATTTCCAATCGAAATGTCCCACACTCAGCACCAAATGAGTACAAAATATTTGGGAAATTTTTTATTCCAACATAAAGATCCATAATTATCTACTGCAATTAAAAAAGCCAGATCACTTAAGATCACTTGTGTGTGTATGTGACATTACACACCCAGATTTGTTAGTCTTGATGAAAATGCATCATTTTTTAGTAGGAAATGATGTGAGAATTAATCATAGAGAGCCATCTAACATTCCAACATCCTACATCGAAAACACCAAGTGCAAAGCCTCTGAAAGAATATCTAACCTTAGTTAGTGCTAAACAGTTAGTTCTTGACACAGGAATGAGTTTTAAAAATGGGATAAAGGCTACTTCTACAGTGCAGGAGAACTGACATGTACAAACAGTAGGCAAGACAGGGATCAACAGAAGAGATAAAAACAATTTTAAAAAAGTATACAAAAATTGTTTGACATTTTGCTTGGTAAAAACAATAGGATTACATAAGTCCATCCAATGTGTTTCATTGCTTTTGTTGTAGTTGGGTTTTCTGTTTTAGTTTTTTTTTGGGGTTTTTTTGTTTTTTATTTGTTTTTTTTTTCCTTTTTCATTAAAAGATCTCAAAACACCTCAGTCTATCCGTCCAAGTTCAGGGGTGCCATAGTATGCACTGTTACTGAAGTATATTCTAACAGAAAATAAGAATAGCTATTGTACAAACAGTTGTTTAAGCCATACAATCATAACCATGACTATTATAGTAGTAAGAAAGGGAAAGCAGCACTGACAAAGTCCTCCCCAAGGGTCCTTACTTTCCCCCAGTATCTCCCAGTTTTCAGTCCAATTACCTTATCTTGTAAGAAAACAAAATGACAAAAAAATGGAAGAAGGGGTGGGGTTCTCTTAGGGGGTGGGGGGAAAACGTGCATTCCAAAGAGGGATTTTATACGTTACCTGACAGAAAGCTATCAGTCTTATCGCATACAGCAGAGTAGTAAGGTGGCTGGATGTCTGTGCCAACCTTGTGTTGGGGTGAGAGGTGCATGGGCGACTCAAGGATAGCCTCCTCCACTGCACCAGCTCCTGTTTTTCCACAGAGCAGGTACTCATCATCAAAGCCCAGGTGTGACTCCTCCTGCTTGCCCAGGGGTAGAAGGTCCACAGGGCAACCCAGAAGCTCCTCAGGGTGGGCGGCTGCGGCTGGAAGGGTCAGCTCCTTGATGAGTGAGGGATTTTTGGCCTCTTCAGGAAGCTGGTCCTCATTTTCCAGGGAGAAGATGCCAGGACTCTTCCCACAGCTCTCTGCCATGGAATGGGCGTTTGAGTTGGATGCTGAACAGTCAAAGCCATATGAGGCAACAGAATTGGCAGACTGTGGAGTACCACCATCATCATCTTCTCCAGCATGTAGGTCTGCTGCCTCTTCATCTTCCTCCAAGGCAGGAAGGTTTCGAGAGGCAGAAGGGCTGTCAAAAGCCACAAGGTCATCAACAAGAGCATCAGAGTCATTGATCTGCATTTCTCCTTCAGTATCACTCGCCTCATCCCCAGAGGTGGAGGGTGAGGACGGAGCAGACACTGGCGCAGTTGGAGCATCCCCAAGTACTTCATCTGCTGGGAGAGTCTCTGCCTCCTCCTCCTCACCGTCCCCACGCTCAAGATGTATCCCAAGGTCCTGCTCCAGGTCAGGCTGGGCTGCAGGTATAGGCGTTTGCTGCTTGTCAGAGCGTGACTCAACACCTGAGCTGCTGTCATAGTCTCGTAGCTCCTCTGGTGTGCTGGTCTCACTGCTGCTGTGAGCTGCCAAGGCAGCTCCACTTAGGGTGCTTGACTGGGACATACCTACTGCAGAGGCACAGAGGTTTGAGCTATCTGTTGGGACTGAGCTGTTAATCTTTTCGTGGACCTCTAGGTGTTGTGCCTGTAAATGGCCCAAAGGCTGTTCCAGCCAAGCTTCAGCAAGGGACTTTTCAGGTTCAACTGCACCATTGTCAAATAGGTTGGATGTCATATGGATGGGGGCTGCAAAAGGGTTGGATGGGCCCCAGGCTCCAGCTGTGGGCATAGAGGGCGTTGGAGCAGTGCGCTTCAAATTGTCCATGTAACCTTCTTCATAGCCATCCCCATCAACATTTTCTGCACTTTTTAAAACGCTGTCCTTAGGGCCCATGCAAACCATCTCAACATCTTCATCCTCATGCTCATCTTTTTCCTTCGATTTGTTGTGAGGTTGAAGGTCCATGTGGTGACTGCCAGCTTGCTCAAAATCCATGTGACATTCAAGAGCACTGACAATGTCAGTCTCCTTCACTTCTTCATCTTCATCTTCATCTGAGAAAGATTTGACTCCAGGTGGGCCCATGAATGGCTGCTCTCTTGCTGCTTTGTTAAGGCAGAAGTCATCATCTTCATTTACATTGTGACTATCCATTAGGCTGTGTGAGGTCTCCATTTCCATTTTCTTTAGAGAGACATCACCTACACCTTCATCAACATAAGGACAATCCATTAGAGTGGCCGAACTTTTCTCTGTTTCCATTTTCTTTAGAGAGAAGTCATCTACACCATCATCATACTGACATTCCATTAGGAAGGATGACATCTCGGTTTTCTCCTGCTGGCTGATGTTTCCAGTTCCACCAGAATGCATAATGCCCCAACCAGAGCCTCCAAATTCAGAAAATCCAATATTAAATTCATCTACCTTTAGGGCCTCAGGCTTTACCAACTCCTCTTCCTTTTCTTCCTCCTCCTCCTCGTCCTCCTCCTCATAATGGTCATCTTCATTAATTTCTTCCTCTGCTTTCTCAACTGCCTCCTCCTTCTCAAAGCTAGGTGAGGCTGGTGATGCACCACTGAAATGCTCCACAGGGGAGGTACTCAATAGGTTGGGCTCTTCTGACAGACTAAAAGGCTTTCCTATACCGCCATCTTCACATTTTATAGCTGTCAAATACTCCTCCTGAGGCTTGATTTCTTGTTCCAGATTCTCTGAGTTCAGACCATCAGAGAACAGGTTCTGACTCTCTGCCTGGGTATTAACAGGAGGATAAATATCCAGTGATGGAACAGTAATCTCGGCTTTAACAAGCACAACTGAAGCTCTGGTAGGGGAGGATGGTGGCGACATGACTGTTGTGCCCAAAGTAGCAGCACTGGTGGGTTCTTTGAAACTGTCTATGTCCAACTTGGCTGCTAGCTGGGGAAACTTGTCTTCAGGTGTCTCTTCTTCTGTACCTGTTGGAATATCCTCAGCATCTTGTGTCATGTCTTCAGTGCCAGAAGTAATTGCTTCAGGGATGGGTTCAGGAAGTTCAGATTCAGTTACGATTTCAGGTTCAATTACGATTCCAGGTTCAGGTGTTTGTTCATGCTTAGATTCCAGGAGCAGTGCAGACCTAAATTCTGGGTAAAGTTCATACTCTGTTTCCAGTGGGACTGTAGCTGCAAGTTCAGACTTGGTTTCCAGCTGGAAATCTGAATTGTGTTCAGGTGGATGTTCTGACTTGGGTTCAGGCAAAAGTTCAAAGTTGGATTCAGGTGCAAGTTCAGAATTTAATTCAGGTAGGAGTTCAGGCTTGGGTTCAGATGCCAGCTCTGACTCAATTTCAGCATGGACTTCAGGCTCGCTTGCAACTTCTCTGGTGAATGAATTCACAGCTGTGACAGCAGTAACAGTGGCAGCAACAACAGTAGCAGCAGTAGCCATGGTATCAACCATGGGAGTTGTTTCTGTGGTAGGAACCACATCCATCTTCTCATTCTCTTTGGGTGTAGATTCAGCTGCTGGTGCAGCTTTGGGGCCACGTTTTACTGGCATTGGAGTGCTGCTACCCACTGCTTTCTTAGGGTTTGTCATCTTTGTTATGCTGTTCTTTGCACTGGGAGTTTTGGGGCTGGCACTGATCTCCTTCGAAGGAGCTGGTTTGCTCTCCTTAGGCTTACACATCTTGGCATCTGCTGATGGCTTTGTGGGAGTAAAAGTTTTCTTGGAAGTTTCTTTCTCTGGTTTTGCTGTTGTGGCTGCCTTCTGGGTGTCAACCTTGGTGTTCTTGGTTGAGGCAGAGCGAGTGAGAGGGGAGGCAACTTGTTTCTTGGCTGCTGGGGTGACTGGCTTGCTAACATCTAATAGCAAAAGAAAACAGGGTTTTTAGCACCAGTTGTACTAGTACGTGAATATTTGAGAAAGAAAAAAACATTAATTCCTGATTGATCAAAGATATTTGTTTAAAGGACCAAGTTCATTATTGAGAATAGCTTCCAGAAATTCACACTGGCATGCATTATAAGATGAGTCAAAATACATGTTAATGTTTTATACATTTTTATTATGTTACAATCCTTGCCCAAGAAATACCCTACCAACTTGCTGATTAGTCTGTCGGGGCATTCGCAGAACATCTGCCAATTCTAAAACAGTTGTAACAATTCCTATGTTAGTTTTAGTATTTACCTTTCTTGATTGGTGTACTGGGTTTTGAAGATGGAGTAGGAAATTTGCAAGCAGGGGGAGCCGTGGATTTAGCAGGTGATGTTTTGGCAGTGGCAGATTTAGCTGTAGAGAGGGAGGGCTTTAATGCAGGAGTTGATGTCGATGCCTTGGATGCAGCAATGGTAGCTGGCTTAGGTGCAGCAGATGATGGGCGAGAAGTGGTGCTTCCTGTGGCTGGCCTGGATAAGAGAACATATTGGACAGAAGGCAGACATGTAATCAGAAAACAGCACCATCTAAACTTTGTTGTACAAAAAGGGCATCAGTGGAAGTGTGAGCCGATGGTGCATCAGTTTGTTAAATGCCTTTTTAGCAGCAAAATGACAAAGGCACTGAATTCAACTTTCACCAAGCATTTATCCTCATCCCTGCATTCTTTAGAATGATGAGCAAAGGATTTGTGGCTCCATAGCAATTATAATGCTTTGACTCTATTAATTGTTAACTTAAGAACTTATAAGTCACACGGCAAACCATAGTCATTGGGGCCAAAAAGGAATCTGCATAAAAGCACAGCACCAGCAGGCATGGGGAGGGGATTCTTGAGCATTTATAGATTTGTAGCTCTGAGCAGAAGTGGAAGATAAGATCAGGTCAGCTGTTAGAGATGTCGACCCACTTTCACAATGGCAGCAAAGGCAAAAACAGTACTGTCAGTGACCTTCCTCAATGATTTTATAATCTTTTGGCACCAGGACCCCTGATATGCAGTACTGTGCAAATGACTGCAAAAATGTCTTTATACAAACTGTTTTCAAACCCAGTTCCTGATGGAAACTAATACTTGCTTTTTCACAAGGAACAATGATATACTGTATATAATGGTAGTCACTAACATCCTCCAATGCAGCTGCTGAACATCCAAGATATGGACATTGAGATAAACGCCGTGGTACTTATAGCTCTCCACAGCCTCAACCATAAACTGGACTTTACTCACCACACAAATGCTCTCTACAAAAACACAGGCAGAGCAGGCTGCACCTGCTGCAGACACTCAGGATTTTTGGAGTGCAGGGACTGTTCCTGAAGCCCTTTTATGTCTCCTTTTATGGGGAGAGTAGAAGGTTGAACAGGCTGATCCAGAGGGCCAGCTCTGTTCTAGGATGCCCCAGAGAAGGCTGTGACTGACAGAAGAAGGGTGGCTAAGCTGTCATCCCTGTTGGACATCTACAACCCCATGCAGGAGTCTGCACTTAGCAGCTCCTTCAGTGGCAGGCTGCTGCACCCACAGGGAGGGAATGAGAGATTGTGCAGGTTTTTCCTTCCAGCTGCTGTCAGACTGTACAACCTATACTTTGCAGCTGACCACACACACATACTCACATCCAAAAACCAAAGACTGACAAGTGAAAGATTCTCTTACATGCAAGATTCTATTATGTGCAATATTTCTCTTATATGTAATACAGGGTTCCCACTCTAAGTCAGACCCAAAGTTCCCTGAATTTTCCATGACTTTCTCTGGAAAACAAGTAGAATTTCCATGACCTTCCGTATAAAAAAAACAAACATTCAATATAATTTTTGGATGCTGAGCAGAAAAGGGAATTTTAAGGGGTTATAGAATTTAAAACTGCAGAACTGCTCATTCTGGAATTCAGGTGAGTTTGAAGCATTCTGTAATTCAGGTGAGTTTTATGTGTTCTAGAATTCTGATGAGTTTGAGGCATTCTGGAGTTCTTATGAGTTTTACGTTTTCTAGAATTCTAATGATTTCTACATGTTCTAGAACTCTAGACTACCAAAAAAATCATTTAAAACCTCTACTATTCCGATGATATGCTAGAAATAAGGGTCAGAATTTTTGGCCTGTAGACATAACAGATGGCATTTGTAATATCAGCACATTTTTTCTTTCCAATTGTCTGACTGGGCACTTGTAGAGGGCGCAGTTTGTGGCTATCTTCATATTACAAAACGTGTTTTGTTTTGATTAAACAAATGACTTGTATTCCCTCTCTTCTCGATTAGGCCTACTGAATCTTGTATAATTGAATGCAATCTGAAAGCCATAAGTGTTTTCACTGAGTTTTGTATCTGCATTTGATTGACTTCAGTGAGGTGCTATACTGGGTTAATCTGACGCTGTTTAATGCCAGCGTGCAAGCCAAATGTGTAGTTTCGTGTATTCACCTGTGGGGGCAGTAATTATTCTCCCTAGATTGTTTACATGTCGGCCATCTTGATTTGTAGTTGTACACTGAAAGCCTTGTTGTTCTTTTTCTATTCTTTAATACTTACAAGACTTAAAAGCTTTCAACCAAAACAGACGCAATTTAATGACCTCATCATTTAGTAAAATTTCTACTGCTGGCCAAATTCATACCATTTCTTCGATATACCGTTTATACTGCCCACCCCTAGTATACAGTAAACCCAGCAACGTACCAAGAGTTGTATGTATGTATAAACACAGTTACTGAACATACACAATCACACACACACAGGTTTAATAAATGTGTTTCAGTAGAACTACCTCCAGGACAGGAGTTGCTCACACGTAAGTCACAACACATGTCTACAGGGCCTGGGCTCTGCATCAGGGATTGAATAAAGTAACCTAGATCCCAAAGACACGGCATGGCATGAATGGCTTATCTCTTTAACTCGTGCTCCACTTGCGGCCTATCTCTTGTTCTAAATAAAGACCCTGAACCACGGGAGCTACACAGAAGACGACAGGATGAGTGAGAGTGGGAGAGTCACATTAATTTTTGATTTTGAAAGAGCAAGAGCAAAAATAACTATTCTCATCCAATTCTGAGGCATGGGCGAAGGCAGAAAGCCAAAGCATTGCATATTTGATGTTTTTTTTCATGTCACAGAAGTGGGGGGAAAAAAGCATGTCACCAATGTGAAACTCATGTCGTACATATAAAGGAATGGGTTTAAAAGAGGTTGACCTGGCTGCAGTCACAGAACAATGAGCTCATAGAAGGTGAAATTAAATCACATTGATCTGAATCAATTACACGAAACCTATAGAAATCTGGATGACATAAGTGGTGCCAATGGTAGTCCTGTGATTGGAACTCATGATCTTCCAATTGCAGGGCCAACTTCCCAACCACCAGGCAACCAGCTAGTAGTGGCTGAACGTCATCATTTGGGCACATAGTTATATATTAGTTATATATACGTATAGTGACATATACAATCCTTTATATCAGAATAACTTTGTAACAGTCAGCTCATCTGTGCCAAACCACTTGGCCTTCCCGGTCTCCCAAAGGTTGAGATATTGAGCTGAGTAACATATTAAGAGATGTCCAAGTAATCTCCATGATGAATGATTTACATTCAAATTTTGGAACTGGCGTCCTGAGCCAACTGGGACCTGGACTAATTTTAACTTAATTTCTTGCCAGTTCGTTCAGTTACACACATCCCGCCACACTCAAGGCAGAAGATGCATGTACGTGTCTTTGACTGATGATGATCCTCAAAGCATGGATACAGCATGGAGGGAGAATGAACTACTTCTTCGCAATTGTAGACCCTAAATAATGCATAGAGACAACAGAAAGAGAGGGACTGGAAACTCCAACTGTTATGGCTCTACAATCCGTGTGGCTAAGAGAAACTTGCTGAACAGGTACAATGTGCTGGTATAAAGGAAGATTAGAAAATAACATTGGAGATTTTGTGAGAGCATTCACCTAAATCCCCTGGATAAAACCATGTATATGTATAATCCAGTATGACAGAGAGAGAGAAAGAGAGAGAGAGAGAGAGAGAGAGAGACAGAGAGACTATTCATCTGACTAAAGACTATTAATTTCATAATATTGTCACTTGAATCCTCAAATAGAGGTTTGATATTATTTGTTTGTTATTTTGTGTCTTCATTTGATATTGAAGTATGCTTCAATCTATGCTGAATTCCCCATAACTATACAATAACTCAAGCTCAGTAGAATTCTAGAACACATCAGAACTCCAGAATGCTTCGAACTCATCAGAATTCTAGAACTCCAGAATTCTTATAACCAGAGGTAGATTTTGAAAAAAAAAAAAAAAAAAGGCTTATTGACGAATATGTCTGAAAGACGACTGTCTCGAGCCCCCTGTGTATGCTCTTTGGCGTAGGTTACGCAAACGCCGTAAGTGATCTGTTG
>JBBKCR010000134.1:794734-810401 GCA_037577295.1 Ladigesia roloffi | reverse complement strand
ATCTCACCTCTCCTTCTCCGTGCTCTGAGAAGCAGCCGGGGCCTGGGGGCGGGCACTGTGGGGGCGCCTGTGATTAACCCCTTACTCGCCGCTCAAACACAGACATTTCTCAGACCGTGTATCGGTCTCCGGTATCGGGGGACTTTTAACGAGTACGAGTACTTTTAGAAAATGCGGTATTGTGGTTTAATAACTGCTAATTTAAAGGTTTTTGGTAGATAACCAATATCAAGTGTGGTAGGAGATCTTTAAACAAACAGGTTGGGATAGTATTTTTATTTGCATTTGAATAAAATTCATAATGCTACATGCAAACTCCCCGATTGTATTCCTGAACTTTGTGTGACGGGGTGGGGGTGGTAGCGGAGTATCTACTACCGTATGCGAGCGTGTGACTGGGATGAGCAGAGTATCTACTCCTGATTACAAATATTTTTAAAGAATTTGAGTACATTATTCATAAAAAACACATTATTTGTACCTTTCCAAATACTGTATTCGGGTGCGGCTTCACTCCTAGTTTATATGTATGTTTGTGTACTACTATATTCTCTATTCTATTCACCACACATATAGTATAATGGTAGCGTCTTTTCCATAAATTTTGCCCTCTGGGTTCGGTTCGGCTCAGCTCTACCCTACCACTACAACACTACAAGCGTTGTAAAAAAACATGAGGTAAAAAAATTGATATCACATTTGAGTTTGGTTTGATTTAATATTAAATCATTTAAATATTTGCAATGTCTGCGTGCACCTCGGAGTTTTGCCGCTCGTAAGGTGGTCAAAAGTAATGGGACAGGGCGATTTTTTTTTTGGCGGCTTTTAACTCCGGGGGTATTATGGCAAACGAGGGGTATTTGCAAAGGTCTCACCGAGCCCTTTCTAACTGTGAAGTTTGTTGTGGATTAGTGCTTGTTCCGCGGATCTATGCCACTCTTAATGTTCTTTGACTGCCTCAGTAATAATGACAGAAGGCTGATTTGCACTGCTATTTACTGAAATTTTGAACAGGCATCACCAAATGGTGGACCGCGGTCTGGATCCGGACCGAGTGAAAGTTCTGTCCGGACCTATGACCATTCTGGTAAATTCAAGAGATTGAATAATTTTTATGAACCATTTTTTTGGACGGCCGTGGCAGGTGTTGTGCCAAAAAGTGATCGTCCGCCAGAACTTGATTGCCATCCGCGGGAGAGCGCTCAGCTTCTTAAAGATGTAGCGCCTAGATTAACTTGCTTGATATCACACAGGAGGGTTATATTTGACACATTATACTGCAAACAGACCTTAAATACCTGCTAAAATACCTTGAAAAGGAACAAAAAAAATGATATGCGGTTTTCAAGCTGCCAAAAAGTGATTACAGCTTATAACTTGTGACAGTCACAGGTTATGACCTGCAGTCATTTTTTGGCAGTTTGAAAACTCCATGTTCTAAGTTTTAATGTTCCTTTAAATGTATTTCCACAGTTATAAGGGACTGTTTGCATTATAATGTGTCAAATATAACCCTCCTGCAATACATTTTGAGTAAATTATATGAAAATGTATACATAATAATGAATATTATATAAAAACACAATACAATATAATGTAATGCCATAAACCCACAAAAATGTTGGGGTGTAATCCTCAGTTACCTTTACTTCCGTGCTTGCTGCCACACCACACCTGACACTGTAGTATATGTATATAACCAGCCCTGATGGCTTGCCCGATGCCTCAATTGTCAGCAAATCGTCATAGTCTTCTTGCAGATTATCACCTCTGTCACAGTATCTCCTGTTTTTCCGTTGACCACACCATCAGCAGCTTGATGTTTTCTTGGTAAATGTCTGCTATTTCGAAGATATTTTAAAGCCTTTGGCTGGTATTAGTCTTTATCAGCTCCTTCTGCTTCAGTCAGGTGCAGATTGTAGAAGTGCCATGCCAAGTCGACTACATGCACACCTTGTTCAAGTTTTTTTTAATCATTTCTTTAATTCAATGCATATCATCCACTTCTTCTTAGCACTGTCCTTCGCACTCGCTTTCTTTGGATCCTTTGCACTTACTTTCTTAGGATGGATAAATTAAGTTAAATTAAAATTTTAGCTCAAGTCAAACCAAAAAATCAGCTGAGACAGCTTGTTAGTTGGGTCACTTGTAGGTCAAGGTAGCACTGGACCAGGACTTATAGGGAACAATAAAGTATTTAAGTTGGTTATTTTGTATCAGTATTATCAGATACTTTATCAGATATTTTAAAACGTATGTTGGTATGGAAAGATGTTTTGCTGCAAGTCTGTTTCTACATTTTATTAATTTTTCCCCTCCATTATCAACTTTTGTTGCTTTTCACATCTTTTCTTTTCTCTACTTTATCTTGCAATGCTTTGTATTTGTCTCCCCCCTGTATGGTCCGTATTTGCCGTTTCCTTTTTTTTCTGACTCTTCTGCTCTCACTTAATCTGCCTGTCTTTCACTTTACCACCTTTTCCAATTTCTACCTTGTTCTTCTCTTGCTTTCCATCAATCTCCCTTTCCTCTTGCTCTTTTCCCCCCCCAACTCTCTTCATCTGTCTGTCCATCCTTCCTCAGATTTGTTAAAGGGTCTCATGTCAGGTGCTCAGGCTGCTCTGCCTCCTCACTTGCAACTCGCTTTCTCAGGTAAACTGTGGCCCTCCCCTCTGTTCTCTCTCAATGTAGCTTTCATACCTCCCTCACCCTCCCACACCCCCTTTCACTGCCTGATGTGTGTACATGGGGTGGTTGCATGATTACCCTCTTGTAGTCTTTAATAATCCTTCAAATGCATCAGTGTTAAATGTTGTCCCCCATCCATTCCCCTCATATCTGTCATTGCAGAATTCTTTTTTGGTCAATTTTGAACTGATTCTTATTTTCCCCTATACAGATGTCACTCAAAGCCAGGGAGGAGATGTAAAGAGGAAGACGCTATGACGTCACTCAGGATCTGCTGGACTGTTGAGGAATGCTCAGATGTTGACTCTCCACTAACGTGCAAATTAGGGTGGCTTTTAGTACTGAAATGGACAAAACCAAGGGGGCCTACCCAACATATGCATGGACTGCTGGTTTACCCAAGAATGGAACTTTTTGTTTCCAATATTGACATTGAAATGAATGTCATTGGAATGATTTTTTTTTGCTAATGTTTACACAGACAGACCTTAATCACTGTGGACAGGGAGGGAAAATGTGTGTTTGTGTTGATTTCGAACCACTGAATGCTTTTGTGAAAGAATGAAAAATTCATCCCTCCCTATCTCAGGTGTAGGTCAGTGTCTCTCTGGTGCTGTTTCCAGTGGAATTATAAGAAGCTCCTGTAGAACAAATTTTTATTTTATATCCAAATAAAAGTGGGGTTTTAGTGGTGAGAGGAGGGGAGGGAAGGGGGGGTGTTGTCAGAATTTGTATTGTACTTGAATTTTCACAATTTGTCTTCTTCAGCTGTGTACTTAAACTCCACACTAGCTAAATAAAAAGCATTAGTTAGTCACTGATGATTTTTTTTTTTTCTTTTTTTTTTTTAATCCATGCTTCTGCTGAACATGTGGGTGGTGGGCAAGGTCTTAACCCTGTACTCCCCTGCACTTAGCTGAGCTGCTGCATAGTGTAAGGTAGTTCAATGTTTGAAGAAAAACATGACCTCTTACAGTGTGATGTTTCTCAGAACTGCTGTAAAAGCAGTGGTGAGGGTGAGGACTTCAATACAAATTATTTACATTATTTTAACTTATTAAACTCCTGTAAATTATCTTATGACCATCTGTACAAAACCTTGTATACCTAAAACTGAAAGAATAATGTTAGAATACTTTGTCATTAAAAGTTCACAGTATAAAGAACCATTTTGATGGCTTTGACCATTCTCTGCTTTTAATAAAGAACTGGAGATACAAGGTTTTGTCCAGTGAAATTGGTGACCATGCATGTGAGTGAACAGAGTTTGGGTCTTTGGCATAGCATTCCATTGTTCACCAAAATGGTGATGGTTGGGATCACTCATGCTCAGGCTTTTAATAGTTTTACCCTTTAATTCAGATGACACTGCAAGGGGTGTGATTACAAAACAAGCTGTGATGGTGCAAACACAAGCACCACACATTTTTACTAATGTCAATAATATGCAAATTACACATTTTAAAACCATCCAAATCACTACATAACTGCAGCCAGCGTAAATGCAAGTCACAACTAAGATATCTGAAAATAAAAGGGAAGGGTGAAAAAAAAAGTTTAACCTTAAATCAAATAAACTTATTTTCAGTGGGCCTGCAATAGTTTGGTGAAGGTCCAGTGGCCACTCCTTTGGGAAGCTCCTTAGAAGTCTATTTGACCAGTGGTCTGGTTTTGTCATCATCTCCACACTGGTGAGCTTTGTATTTTTTCACCTCAGCCATATACTTGGACCAGGCATCTCCTTTACCTGCCTCAGCCTGCAAAAACATACAACAGGTGTAATTACACTGCGTAGTATTGTGACTGCAATATCATTCAATACATGCAAGAGCCCATTTCATCGCTTTTGTCTGAAAAAGCTTGACATGTTCTTTCAAAGGAATAAATATAGGTTGGAAAATAGCCATATAAAATGAATTATAAATTTGAGGTACACAAAAAAGGGATTTTTTTTTTACAGAACATGTAAAATACAGAACACCTTGGTGAACCAGTGAATATTGGTTAAAGACACCCAGTAACTCATCTGGAGCTACGACTGGTCAGAAACACCTTGCTTATAGGCTTATCCTCATGTTGGAGCCATCTGTAATCGTGATTGCAGATAACAATAAGAAAACAAAATACTGTGCAGCTCTATAAGTAGCCTAAAATTTTAACTGGAAAGAAATTTACCTAAAATATTTTCAGTTGGGCTTGCTGTGCGTGCCCTGGCTGAGCTGGTATTCCTAATAAAGCCAACAGTCGTGCCATATGAAACTTTTTAAACCAGACATCTCTAGACATACACACACTAATACATGGACTAATACACGGAAAGGACTAATAATACAAGCGCACATCCTCACAGGCACAGTGCAGGTGAATGGATCCAGACATCTTTAAACCACATATGGTGGTGAGGAATGAAACCACATGTCTTCAGCACATATCGTGCGGGGGAATGTATCCAGAAATCTTTAAACCACATATTGTCAAGAGGAACGGAACCAGGGCTTATTCTTTTTTTACCACATGTGTGTTGGTGAATGGAACCAGATGTCTTTGGCTCCATTTAAATGCCCATTAGTGTGAACTTGGTCAGTTAGCTTTTCTACACATCTTTGAGCGAAGACGATTTCACTGTTATAACATAACGTGTGCCAAGGAAAATTAAATCTTCATTTGTAATAACGTTTACAGCTGTCAATATAAGTATCTCACTGTTAATGCTGATTTAATTATCGGTGCGTCATTTATTTTTTGCAGCTTTGTAAGACCATCTCTGGTATAATGGCTACGCAGCAAGAGTTTGACAGTTTGGGAGCATTTAAGAAAATAAAAGATGCTATGCAAAATGGAACTTGCCTTCTATATCAGTACGACAGTAATGCTCAGGCATCTGAAAAGAAAGCCAATGCAGCTGATTCAGTTTCTGATGAAGTGGGACGGTCGTCTCAGTAAGTTAGTTGTCTAGTTAGCTACTAACACTAGCATTAACAGTGAGCTACTTATGTTGACAGCAGTAAACGTTAACAATGACGATTTCATTTTCCTCAGCACACATATGTGTTTTCTGTAACGTTATAACAGGAATATCGTGTTTGAATAGGAAGCAGCAGGGAACACCTTCGCACCAGAATATGTATAAAAAAAAACTTACCTGGCTATGAACAGGAGTCTTGTGTAAATTTAGAACTATATACAATTAGATTGTTAAATATAGTTGTGAGCACTGAGCACAAAATGCACATTTGTTATATTTCAGCGAGAACAAAACTTTTTTGTGGATAATTTCTTGGTTGCAGGTGCCTAACTTTACCTCATCTTAGTCCTAGGTACCTCACCTCTGATGAGTTAAAATATTGTTTGTTGCTACAAACTGAAAATTTAATTCAAAGTTTAATAAGCTATAATCTTATTTTGTTGGCAAATACCACAAGCTGTAAGATATTGAAGGTTATATAAGGGCAGCTGCATGCCAGTGTGATAGGCTATATGGGCAATATACGCATGATCTGATTAGTCGACTAATCATAAAAATGATCGGTGACTAGTTTACTATTAAAATAAATCCTTTGTGGCAGTTCTAAAAGCAACCATGGCATACGTCAGAGCAACTGCCTAGAAACTACTTAGCAACCAGAGCAGACTCCTAGCAACACCCTAGGATGAGTGATGAACAAGAAAAAAAGAAGTACTCTGGCAATTTTGCCAGACTGCTTTTGGCTCCAATTCAGTTCAATGGGCAGGCACATAATTTAGAAAACGTGCATCCTATGTCACATTCAAGAAGCAGTTTTTTTCAAGATATCTCTAAAAAACTTAAGAAAGCCCCCCATGGCATGAATAGTATACATGTGAAATATTTTACTGTTGTATTAACTGGAACAAGGGCATCCAATAGCAAAACATGATCAAAAAGCCCAACTGAAAAACGTATATTTCATGAAACACCTGCTCCCTGCTGAATAGATTTTAAATTAGAAATAAAACAAAAATGACTTGGTCCCGAAGGAGCACATATGGACATAATTGCACCAGCAACTCACCTCTGCGTCCAGTTTCTGCTTCTTGGCAACCATGCCAGTCTTGAGAGCCAACTTGGCACCGCCTCTCCGTTTGCCCACCTGGGTTGGGGGGAGAAGACTGAAACCGTTATATTGGCCATTTTGGGGGAGGCCTGCCATTCACTTATGGCTGCATCTACAGTAGGCTTCACCTGCCCCACCAGCGAGAGACCACCCAAAACACAAGCATACAAACAAACAAAACAACAAACATGCCCTGCTATACCCTTATCAAGTCCCCCATCTCCAACAATCTTCATGGTGGGCAGGAACATATGATCTGGCAATAAATGAGACAAGTCTATCAATCACTAACACTGACCATGTGTAAAATAGGATTGGACCCTTGGTCTAAATTAAACCACTGGACTGAAAAAGCGTTTATCACATTTTCAGCATGAACTAATGTAGTGCGGCGGTCACCGGCTAGAGCAACTGCCAAACCCCTTACAAAGCTGGCCACGCTTAACGTCTTCTTTCCCTGAGACGACTGCCCTGCCTCGGCACTGTTCCCCTCGCTCTTCCCGTCCTCCTGTGGATTCTTTCTCCTCCGGTCCTCCTCCATCTTCTTCTTGAAGAGCTCCATGAAGCTCCCGTCGTTGGCGAACGCATTTCCCATGGAGGACGAAGGAGCTTCAGGGCTGGCGGGCGAGTTGGGCCCGCCACTGGACTCGCTGCTGCTGCTGGACTGCTTTTTGCTACTTTTCTCCATGTCCACACTATATTTTCGCTTATTTATTTTTACGTTTTTGGTTTTACAAAATACGTATTTTTAACACTCAGAGAAGCAGATGTCTCCTCCTCCAACTTCTTTCCTCTCCCCACACTGCTGCCAGAGGATGGTCCACAGTAAGCGCAATCTGGGCTACAAAAACCGAGGTCTAGTGTGCAGGAAAGCAAAAAAATAACTGCAAGTCTCGATATGAAAGTGAAAGATATGAAGTCTCTCCGACCAGCATCGAACACTAGTTTCTTTTTAAAATAACACAAAAACACACCAGCTGGTCATCAAAAGCTGCTCTGTACTACAGTCCCATCAACCATACGCGGTTTAAGGGCAGCGGCTCGATTCGGAACGAAATCTCCTGGGAATAATATTGCGACTCGTCGGCCATCAACCATCCCGATGTTCTTCGATGTTTTGGAAAAAAATGCAGAGAGAAGCACCAGTGGTCATTGTGTTGCCACCTGGCGCTCTGAAGGCGCATCGCACCCTCCCAACACACTATTTGGCAGACAGTATTAATTTTAGTTTTAGTTTAGTCTTCGCGTCAAGCTATCATTTTACTTTTTATTAGTCTTGGTCACGTTCATACTCTTTTTAGTCTAGTCAGGTTTTCGTCAACAAAAACTCTGAGCATTTTAGTCTTATTTTAGTCAGAATGATCCACAATTATTTTAGTCTAGTTTTAGTAAGCTCAAGCTGTATTTTAGTCTTTTTTTATTAATGCAATTCTATTTAACCTAGTAAAAATAGTGTAAGTACTGGGGAGCGCCAGCGAGTCCTGCATGGAGTAGACGAATTTGGTTAGGCTCTCCCCACTTACTCTACAAAGTTATGTTCTTTATGTACTTTTACTTAGCATTATTTTTACAGATGCCATTTCATCCATAGACTATGTATTTGACCACAACTGACCCATCATGCCAAAGCCAAGTGCTTCAAAAAAGACAGATAAACTGGCAGAGGAAGATGCTAAGGCTAACCCTCTCGTAGGGAGGCAAATTCCTCTGGTAGGTCCCACAAGTGAGAATGAGTCCAGTCCAACTACAGCGGACGGTTTAGAAGCTCTTAATGCTATAAAGACTTTAATACACAACCGGTTCGACATTTTGGAATCATCTCTTGCTGTGGATAAAACGTATCTGAGGGAGTTTGGGGACAAAAAAGTATTTGCACATCTAAAATTTTTCAGTGGAGATATTGTCTTTCTTCAGGAAATGCACATTAAGCATTCAGAGCAACGACGGCTGAGATGTCATTGGGTCTCCCAGATTTTTCAGTCGCCGTTCTCATTAAAGGCAAGAGGTGTCGCTATTTTAATACGCAATCCTTACCTTTCAAACCTGCAAATACTGTTAAACCTGTTTTTTCGTAAGATACTCGATTTACTTCCACATAACAATGCACACCTGATCATTGGGGGGGACTTTAATTGCTTTTTTGATCCCAATTTAGACAGGTTGTCATCGTGACCCCCTCTTTCATTAAAAGCAGTTCCGGTCCTAAATATGATTAAGACGTTTAATTTAGTTGATGTTTGGAGACTTAAGACTCTTAAGAACAGCAAATGATTTTTCCTTTTACTTCAGTGTACATCATTCATACAGTTTTAAAATTCAAATATGAATATAACACCATTCTGTCACAAGTTAAAAACATAATTTTAAAACCCAACCAAAATATTTCGAACTAGCTGACAAACCAGATAAACTTTTATCCAGACAACTGAGAGGAATACAAGCTGAAAGAGCAATCCATGAGATTAGATCCGAGTCAGGTGCAATAATAACAAAAGCAAACATGATAAATCAGTGTTTCAAGGATTATTATACTGTCATACTCAGCAAAATCTGAAGCTGGTCTAATGAAATTCATAAATTTCTTGAATATCTGGATCTTCTGAAGTTAGATGATGAAGCCAAAGAACAACTAAATAGGGACTTCAGCCTTGAGGAAATGAAACAGGCCATTATGTCTTTCCCCTCTGGCAAAGCCCCAGGTACTGATGGGTTCGGAATAGATTTCTATAAAAAGTTTCATACGAGGTATAAAAATAGGATCCCTGGTCCACAAAATATAATTATATGCAGACAACGTGATACTATACTTGTCTGATGCTGAATCATCCCTCCCACCACTATTAGATTTGATTAAGCATTTTGGGACACTTTTGGGTTATACCATAAATTGGGAGAAAAGTTGCCTCATGCCCATAACTGATAATTTTGATACTGATCTCTTGAGCAATCCCCCTTTCTAAATTACTCAAGACTTCTTTTAATATCTCAGCATAAAGGTTCCAAAAAACACTTCCTACCCATGATTGAGTATTGAAAAGAATATAGATTATTGGCGGTTTCTACCATTGTCATTGATTGGGTGCATCAATGCCAAAAGAATGGTGACACTTCCTAGAATTTTGTACCTTTTTCAGAGTTTACCTCTTTTCTTACCCAGCTCGTTTTTTAAGACACTTGCTTCTTTTATTATGCCTTTTATATGGGGTTACAAGACTGCTAGAATATCCAAATTACACTTGGCCAAACCTAAACATTCGGGCAGTTTGGGCCTTCCCCAATTTCAGCACTACTACTGTGCTGCGAATACTAGGGCCATGATGTACTGGCAGGCCAGGATCGGAGACCTTGGCTCCCAGTCTGATTTAGCATGGGTAGATTTAGAAGAGCAGGTGTGCCACGGCACCTCCCTCCCAGTTCTACTGTGTTCAGATATCAAGTCTGCAACCACAATAGTAAAGTAAACTTTTACAGTAGTAAACTCTCTTAAAATCTGGAATCAGATGAAAAAAGCATGTAATATATCTAATACGGCGGCCTATTCCCCAATCCATCCAAATCGTAACTTCCCACCCAGTCAGTCTGAATAAAGTTTTTCCTGGGGTATCTGCATTTTGTGATAGATGTGTTCAGGGATAGGGGACACTCTCGCATCTCTTTTTGGGTGCTCTGATATTTTGCTTAACAGTCATCATAGTGAACAGGTTGCAGTGATGTTTGGTATGATAATAGCAAAAAAAACTGTTACTCCGAATGTGGAAATCCCCTGATGTACCGATATTTCAGACATGGCTGAATGAAAAACTTCGCTATGACATGTCTAACACGCAAAATAAATTTCACTCTATTTGGGGCCCATTCCTTGACAAGTTAGATTCCTATTCAGAAATGTGATTTTAATATTCTTTCTGTCTCCTGTTTATCTGAAATAGTAACCTTCCCAGAATCTCTACCAATCTGATTGCCTGATTCTAATGATTGTCAAGTGCCTTGTGATTTAATTAGTTAAAATTTTAATTATAATTAAAGTTTTAAAGTCCTTTACTCAACATGCAGTTCTTTTTTATTTATT
The DNA here is from genome assembly GCA_037577295.1 of Ladigesia roloffi. Lineage (NCBI taxonomy): Eukaryota > Metazoa > Chordata > Actinopteri > Characiformes > Alestidae > Ladigesia > Ladigesia roloffi. Next base: position 799,571 of record JBBKCR010000134.1, on the reverse strand, counting down.
TTTATTTTATTTATTTCTGTTTTAGTTATTCTCTCTTCTGTTTATAACTGTTGTTAAAGTAAATAATAATAAAAGTATCAAAAAAAATTGTGTAAGTACTTAGTAGAATTGACAAAATCTAAAATTTCCATCAAGTCTATTTCACAATTCGGATTATATTTCTGTTACCATATAAAAATACTGTACATCTATTCCAGACATGGAAAACACTTGAATTTATGACATTTATTTTGCCAACCAATGTTAGAACTTAGACATAAACACAAATTTAAATAAAATAAATGAATAATCACACATCACTAAAAAGTGCAAATAAAATAAAAATGAAACCCACATTTGTAAAACTGGTAAAAGCCCTAAACTTCAGTGTGTGGGCCTGTACACACCAGAGTATTTTTTTTTTTTTTTCCTGAACAAATGTAGTCTGCACAGCCAATTCAGAACAATTTCGTTCAGAGCCCAATTGAAATCCCAAATAAAATATGTGGGCCGTTATAACACACACATTGTGTGTGTTCGTAAACTGACACTCCAAGCTCCGAGAAGTGAAGTTTCATATGAAGTTTTATAAGGCTTGTTCACTGTAGAGAGCATAAAAAATCTCTTCTTCTGAAACTGCATTCATTTCAATGGGTTTAAATGAAGGTCATCACCGACGGTGTTTGTGGGTCAGGGACATTGGCCTGAGGGATCACATGAAGTTTGGTGGGTTTCGGACAAAGCGTGTTGAGTAGGACTATTTGAAAGTTGAGGATTTAGGGGGGTGCCAATACTTTTGCAAATTTATTTCGCTGGAAAAAACGTGAATAACGCACAAATGACAAAACGCATCAAAAGCTGTGAACAAGTCATTAACTTCAGATCGGGCCCAATGTGTCTAGAGTTGGAAAGGTGTCTATCTCGAAAGTTCTGGGAGGAGTAGGGGGCCAAAAAATGGGTGAACGGAATAATAATAATAATAATAATAATAATAATAAATCTTAAGAAGAACAATAGTGTGATCTGCAGAGCAAGCACACTAATTCATAGTGCCTCTAAATGGACAAAAGTATTGGGATGTAATGCTGTTCAACTCAAGAATCCTTTACTTTTTTCTCCTCTCCCTATCGTACAGGACATAATATCTCGTCTCGTTTTAGTCAATGAAAACGAAGAGACATTTTAGCATAGTTTTTATCTTGTAAACCACATTAAGTCTCGTTCTTAATAATCAACAAAACTACATTTTATATTTCGTTACATTATCGTTACATGACCAGCATTTGTCACGTACGTCTCGTTTTTGTCATGTGAAAAATATTTGTTGACAACGATATTTCATCATACTATTCATTGGCGAAAGCAACACTACAACACAATCGTTTTCGTCATGACCAGAACACAAAGGATTTTCTTGCTCCTTTCCAGAAATAAGCCAACCATTTTATTGTGACTATTATAAAAACAACGAAATCCCCATGCCATTAATTATATGTAGGGGTAGTGGTGGCCTAGTAACTAGGATACTTGCCTCTGGAGGCTATCTCTGGAGCTGCTTGGGGCGAAGGCAGGGTACACCCTGGACGGTTGCCAGCACATTGCAGGGCCACACACTTACACCTAAGGGCAATTTAGCATGCTCAATCCACCTATCCCCAATCACGCATGGTGGGAGGAAACCCACACGGTCACAGGGAAAACATGCAAACTCCACACAGAAAGACCCTGTGCCCGGGACCTGTGCCAGGACCTTCTTGCTGTGAGGCAACAGCGCTAACCCCTGTGCAACCGTGCCACCCAGACTAAGGGTGTTTTCACGTATGTGGTTCATGTCATTTGGTCCAGACCAAGGGCCACAAAAACACTTGAGATCTCTGGTCCGGACCATTTGAAATGAACCAAAATGCATCATGTGACAAAATCAACTTAACTAAATAAAGAAAACAATTGCCGTGTTCTTATGCATTTTTTAAAGTTTGGACCCAATATTATCATCGGACCAAATTTTGAGGCTCCACCCCCCCTCACACTTCCAGGTTTGTACACGAGCTCCATGGGGCTATGTTGCTAAAGTGTTAACAAATACGTCTCCTCATCCCATAATACACACTGCAGCCAACTTCAGCAGCTGGATTAGTGCAAACGGCGCAGTTCTTTTTACAGTTGGGTCTCTTCTAGTCTGGATCGTATTCTCACTACAAACAAACCGCTTAAGGGTCCACATTTGGTGCCAACTTGGGTGCGATTGTTGCATTCACACATGCCCAAACGAACCACACCACCTGGGAAAACAAACCTGTGTGATTCAACCGAACTAAATGAGGCATGTTTGAAAGCACTTTATGTTTTTTAATCCTAATTTTGTATACCATCACAGGGTTCCTTAAATTCAAGTTGCTCTAGGGCAGGGGTGGGCAGCTCTGGTCCTGAAGGGTCGTAGTCCAGCACATTTAGGTGCTTTCCCTCCTCAGAAACACCTGGTTCAAATGGCCATTTAATTGTAAGGTTTAGTGAGTGTGTTTAAGGAAGACTACCATCAAACTGTGCTGGACCCTCCAGGACCGGAGTTGCCCACACCTGCTCTAGGAAGACTGTTCCCTTTAGTTAGGGAATGGAAGTTACTTTGGATATTTTGGGCCAGCGCTGAGACTTCCAATAGCAAATTAAGACCACACACCCCTGCTCAAAAATAAATATGTTTGATACACTAATTCCTGCTCCCAGCAGATATATCCCAAGCAGGCTTCATGACTGCACTGAAACCATTGTATGAACCATTTGGGAGAGGTTTTACCCATGTTTTGAACACATTTTTTGAAAGTCCAGATCAGCTCAGATCAACACAAAAGAGCAGAAATCCTCTTTCCGGTTCCACATTTTGACAATTTAAAGCAGGTGGCCTTTCAGTTAAATTAACTAACATGTTCTGTAACCACTTAATCCACTCCAGGGTCAAGGGTACCCAGAGCCTATCCCAGGGTCAACGGGAATGGAGCAGGGACTCACCCTGGGTGGAGCACCAGCTCAGTGCAGAACAAAACTTTTAATGAATTTATTGTCTATATTTAAAAAATGTTAGGAAAAAAGCGTGATGCTATAAGAATGGGCACTGGAACCATTATATAGTAGATGCTCCATCCTATGCTTAAAGCATCATCTATTTGTTTGCAAACTGCTTTACTTGATACTTTATACTTTATTTGTCCCAATTTGGGCAATTAGGTTTGCTTTATGAAATATAAACATAAGACAGGGTGCGTGGGGAGGAATTATTGTAAAAGGGCAATTCAGGAGAAGAAGAGGAAAAGAGGAAGGCATAGTAGGTTTATAGATGTAGTGAGGGAGAAAAAAAACAGGCATTTGATGTGAGAGAGGAAGGTGCTATCAGTGTATTTTAAAGTACCAACTGTTTAGTGTCTTTATTGCAGTGCAAAATGTGGAACATTGATTGATTTGATCAAGAACATATCCTCAAACCACTCAACCATCACCAAAAAAACTACTGTACTACAGACATTTAAATATCGGTAACACAGCTCGTTTTCACACTAGTGTAGACATGATAAAAGCTACAAAATGTATTCCTATAATCAGTCTTAATGTTAAGTTAAAGTTGTTCCAACCCAAGTTAACCACGCAAAAAATTAGATTTATTTACACACAAACCTGACAAACATGCCCCAATTGTGTATCACAATAGAGTTAAAAGGAGTAAACCAGCCAAAAACACTAACAGTGAGTGGACACTAGAAGGGGTCTCTGAATTCACACATAATAGTTGCACTTGGCCTGGTTTACCTCTTTGGAAAAAAATGAATGTCATTTAAAGATAAAAATGGCTCCTGAGTATTACCAAATCATTTGAATTATGACCTAATTTAGAGTCAAAACTAATTAACTAAAACTAACACCACCAAAAGCTACTCAAGCTGTGAGCCAATAATGCACTTAACTAACACGAAGCTAGCCATTTGTGTGGGTGTTTTGGTGATGCTGCCAGTCTGTGAACAGCAGCATTTGCATGTTTAAATCTGAAATATTTGAACACCCTCATAATTGAGAAAACCTAAATATCTCCAAATGGCAATAACATATGGAACATTTTACCAGAAGTTGTGAAAGCTATGCTAAAACCATTAATTTTCCTCGCAAAATTTGTGAAAGACTGTGTGAGATACAGTAGAAACCGGTAAGCATGTTTCATGTCTGACTTAATTATGTTAGCACTTCTTGGCGATGTACTAAACCTGTGATTAAATGTTAAATCAGTTTTAGTGTCCAAAAAAGGCAGTGTACTTTGTTTTGTTTTGGGGCAACCAAAGCAAATTAACTGCTAAAAGCTAATGGCTCATTTTGTACAAGTAAATGAAAACAACAGCATAGAAGGTTCAAACAGAAAAGAAACCCACTGATTTGATTAATCAGACATGCTAATTCAGCATCTACAGCAGATGGGGGGAACAGGGTCTTCTCAGCTTGAAAGCAACACTGTGATCATTCAGTTCATAGGAAGGCTCCTCATTTTAGTTTGAAAGACTGACATAGAACAAATAAGATGCAACTGGTGGATGGGAGATCATATTGGATTATAGAGTGTTTCTACAATGATTAAAAATACATAAGGCTGTCTTTATGGATAAGAGACAACCATTAGCCCATCTTTGTAAAGTGTTCTCTCTTTTTCAACATCAGACTTTCTCAGGGTCATTTTCTTTAAAATGATCAGGGTCAATTTCTTTAACATTCTCAGGGTCATTTTCTTTAAAATGATCAGGGTCAATTACTTTAACATTCTCATGGTCAATTTCTTTAACATTCTCATGGTCAATTTCTTTAACATTCTCATGGTCAATTTCTT
>JBBKCR010000134.1:778051-789503 GCA_037577295.1 Ladigesia roloffi | reverse complement strand
ACACACACACACAGTCTGCTATGCAAGGACTATACAAGCTACAAGCGACTATATTATTAAAGCCTGCCCAGGGCACGTTTAATGGGTGGAGCTAACTGCACTAAACTGTGTGTATATTTTTCAAGATACCGTTCTATTTTTCACTTTCACATGCATAAGATTTATAAATGGCACTGATAGTATAAATTGTTTTTTAACCATAACTACACATTTAAGCACCGTTTTCTTCAACACAGTCCTGAACAACTTTAAGCTTGATGATACTGCTGCAAAGTGTGAGAAAGAGATGTAGATGGGGCAACCTCCAAACAAAGACATATAATTTTATTCAGACACAGAAACAGATGAGGCACCTTATCAATATGACCTTTAACAATTTTGCCTTGCATCTGATGGTTTTACGCATGCAATGCTTGCTAGTATTAGGCGATTGTAGGCTTCTTTGTTAACAGCAAGCTGACTGTAGGCTAGTTTGTTAACGGCAAGCTAAATGAAGGCTACATTGTTAATTATAAGCTAAGTGTGGGCTATTTTGTACCTCAAAGTTGGTATAACATGAAAATGTATATTGATAACTGATGCTACATAAATAAAATTGAATTACATAGGCTATGTCCACCCATTTTCTCTCAGTTTTATGCAACATTTCACTGCAAATCAATGTAAGCATTGATAAGAGAAACAGTTTAAACGTAGTGTTTTCTTCCTGGAAGGTAAAGTTCGTTTGTTCGACACTCCCATAAATGTGCATGTCTTTTAAATGATCTTAATATACACAGAAAGTGGCCAATGCCAATTAAAAAAATACGTACCAAATATTGACCTGATGAATCCCCCAGACCAATAATTGGTCAACCATGTCAGTCATATATTTCCGGGTCCAAAAATTCCTTATGACTTCTTAACCCAGCCGTTAGAAACATCTCTGAATTTTGTACCTGTAGTCATACTGTGTCCTAAATCACATTCACAAGTCTGATCCACTTTAATAGAAAGATAGATGTTGTTCTAGAAGGCTGGGAACATGCTTACAAAAACACTGTCAATAACCAAGAGTAGCTCCTGTTCTAAACTACAGAATCTTAATTTACAATCCAAACTTGTCTTGGCTGACAGACAGACAGAGGGAGAGGGAGACATTCTTCTACTGTTGTAACCTTACCAACACTGAGGTCATTTTAAAATGTGGGAACCAGTGAAACCAGTGAAAAACAAATCATTATACACAGCAACCACAAGATTAATTATTGATTAGACTGAAAACATAGCAGTTATTTCTTTATAAATGCGTATTTAGGTGATTGGTAGGTGATCATAGCGTTTTTTTGGTAGGTGACATGTGTTTAATGTGAGTTTAATGCAAATTAGTTTATGCTGTGTGTCTTTGTGTTAGTGTAACACTCACATCCTCAGTTTTGCAGTCTTGCTTCTGCAGAGTTTTCTGCAGGTCCTCCACCTGAAAGCTTAACTGTGCTATCTGCTGCTGGCCCAGCCTGAGAGAAAGAGAGAGATTTAGAGTGCTGGCGAAAAGCTTTGAGCCAACACACTATTTTCCTCATATTTCCTTGTTGTTCAACATACTCTTGAGGAACAGTTCTCCGGGTTTCCTGAAGGACCTTTAAAATCTCTCATTCTCCTTCCAGTCCCTGAACCTGACTAGTTTCAGAGGAATGTTTTTGTTTGCTAATTTAAAGCCTAAACCAGTGAAAAAAAGATGATTACAGATTATTAGGCTGGTGATTAGTATATTGGTGATGCTGAATGCTGAGTAGTTGGAACACATGTTTTTAGGCAACTTTTATCTTTAGGCAATTTGCAGCATGTTGCAATAAAACTGTTTATGACTGTTGGGAAGCTAAGGACAGATCAAATTAAGGGATTTTTCAATGCCCCTGAAAATTTGAGTCAGTCCTATCTTGATGATTTATAGATTTCATATTACAACCATGCTGAACTGAAAACAGGCTGTTTTTGAAGCTTAGTTTTCATGCACAGACTATGGAGGACACAGTGTGATTAAAAACACACAGTGTACACAAGAGTACTGCCCTAAAGTCTTAAACCACCTCTCATTTGTGATTTACATTGAGGTGTTGCATGAAGTTTCTCCCACATTTCAGCCTGGACAGCCAATTTCAGCTTTCTAGACCGTTCTATCCTGGAAAATCATGAATAATTTATCCGCAGATGGTATTAATGCAGTTATAACACAATCACAGGGGAGATTCTTCCAACATGTGCAGACTTTCCTGAAAAGTACATCAACTGACACACTGACATGCATACACACACCCACGAAACACGAAGTTGCGTGCACGCAGGGTGGGGGCAATCTGCTGCTTCATCAGCCCACACTGCTGAGAATTGACAAACAACACACAAACACACATTCACTCTCTCTCACACAAACATATTTAGGAAAATCAGGTTAAAACATAACTTAGCCTAAACCAATATATAAACACACACACACACAAACCTGTTCTGTGTCTCAAGTGTGTTCTGGCTGCGCTGTGCCTCTTCCAGCTGGGACTGCATCTCCACGAGTCTCTGCCTGTACGACAAATCCTGAGCGCACAGCATCTTATTCTCACTCTGCAGACGGACTACCGTCTCCCTGAGAGACATAGGTGACGCTCTGTGATTATTATTATTATTATTAATATTATTATTATTAATAACAATAGTATTAAACACACTCTCGTTCGGGAGTAGATACTCCGTTCACCCAGTCACACGCTCGCATTCTGTAGTATATACTCCGCTTTCACCCCCACCCCCTGTCACACACTACAGTCCAGGAGTAGATTTGGGGAGTGGTGAACAGGGTTGCGCGCTGCATTATTAACAAATACAAATGCAGATCCGAATAGCGGCCGTTTGCACACCCCTAAAATTATATATATATATATTTATATATGAGGGCTGGGAATTTTACTAATTAATTAGATTAATTAATCACAGAAAAAAATTACGCGTTAATATTTTTAACGCAATTAACGCTTTAAGCAGTTGGCAGACATGTAGTACTTCAATTCATTCAAGAACAAAAATACGTCACCTTCCTGTTTACATTTTTAAGTAAAAAGCTCACGAGGAAGCTTGTGAAAAAAAAGCCAAAATGGCTAATAAAAAGTTGTCCTGTTGTGTCTTGTGAATGTTTTTTGCCGATTCTGATCCTGATGGGGAATATTTGCCTTTTGGAAAAGACGCTCGCGCGTCTCCCGGTTCAACTTCGGAACGCAGCTGTGAGGCAACAGGGATCACGAAGCACAAACACAACTTTATTTCAACACTTTGCCCATCGGGAAAGTGGGTGGCAGTAGTGAACTCGTAGAGTCTGTAGGATAGGTGACGGACGAGCTAGAGGCAGCAGGAGAGGTGAAAATTTGGGCTGGAAGTAGCCATAGCCATAGCATTAGCTTCTCCATCCAGACCTCCAGATGGGTGGAGGGCTGGAAATAGGGATGATAATGGTGGCTGGGTTTATTTGAGAAACGAGGAAGTGTATCAAAACTTACAACTGTCATATACAGTAACCTAATTCATAGGTTTGGTTCAATCAGTGATACAAATTTCATGACCACTGTAGTCTAAGTTATTGGCTTGTATTCAATAATAAAAAAACCCTACTTTTTGTAACGTCTGTATGTATGTGCGATTAAATCCGATTAATTAAGTTCAGAGTACATTGTACAGTACGAATACTGGTTGTTCATTAATTGTAAGCACTTAAAATGAAATTTAAATGCTTTAGGAGCTTATTTGGGGGCATATGTAGGGTTTACAAATTGGCCTATTTGGTGTTAGCACATTGTTATACACAAATTTCAATAATGAATACAAAAGGTGTGTATTGTGCAATTTTATTTTAAATGTAATGCTATATGAATAAAAGTGCAATAACATTTGGTTAGCAAACAATTAAAATAAAAAGCAGCAGTTTTCCATTTAACACAGTTACACAGCTCCAGTTCAAATATTTCTGTATATCTCAACTTAAATATTAATATAATCAAATATTTTTTAAAGTTTTTTGGGGGCTCACCTGAACTCTGTGGGCATGATCTCAGAGGCCAGGCTACACACTGCTCCAGATGCAGAAACCAAAGAGCCTGCAGGGGGGAGACAAACACATTCAGCAGACAGTTTAAAGTACAGCATCAGTCGCCTAGTGCAGCGTTTCTCAAACGTATAAGTCCTGGGGACCAGTCATGTCAGGCTTTGGGGCTGTAGGGCCCTGTATAACCGCAACCCCCCACCCCTCACCCCCTCCCAGCATATCCACACAGACAGATACATAAATGGACAGATGGATAGATATTATCACTATAGACAGATAGTATTACTATTATTGTTGTTGTTTTTATTATTATTTGTATTATTATTACAACAACTATGTTATTTTTACTATTGGTTTTGGTTTTATCAGGGCTTATGCCTATGAAAGATCAATATAAAACAAGATTGCTTTGGCTAAATTTGAGAGAATTTCCAAGCAAATATATTTTTGCCTAGTAAATATATTGATATGTAGCAATTCGGCTGGAGTTATTATTATTGTTAGTATTTTTTTCTTTTTCTTTTTATACTTGTCTATCTATTTTTTGCTTTATGCTTTTATTAAACTACCCTTTTGAACACTGCCAAATGGCACTATGAAACACAATGTACTTAAAATATGCTTAACTCTACCATAATTTACCCCTGAAAATATGCCAAACACCTGACTTTGAATTAAGTGGCCATTAATTTGAAAACCGTTCCCTTAATTTTACCTTAAAAGTGGATGTGAGTGTGAAACCCCTTAATCCTAAACAAATGACATTTTCTTCAGGAGGTTCAGCTATTTAAGGGGCAAATTTTTTAAATAAGGGAAAAATTCAGTAGTTTTACCCCTTAATCAGACTTAATCTGTGCACTTTTCCACTTTATTTTCCTTACTTTCCTGGAAATTAAGGTAAAAATTAAAGTTATATTAAGGGGTAGATTTAAGGGTTTGGTTGTGTAGTGTGGTGCTGAACGTGCAGTTTGACTTTAAACCTAAATTAAATTACAGGTCTAGTCATCCTCAGTGATTATTTGGCAACCAAAATAATAATTTTAATCAACATTTTAATGTGATGGATGTGTCTGCTTTTTGCCACTAACTGGTCGAACAAGGAAGATACGCTGACAGAGCCGCTCAGAGCAAGTGTTCTTTTTTTGTCTCTGTCCCTTGTTTTCGTGGCTGCCAGTTAAGAGCTCAAAAAATTAACCAGACTGGCTAGGGCTGGGTTTCAGAATCAGAATCAGAAAACTTGATTTATCCCGAAGGAAATCGTTTGATTTCCATGGATCCATAGGTTCGAGCAGAGAATCTAAGCTCTACTGCCAGTTCAGAAAAGCGGTCTCGCACAGATCCTTGGAGAGGAAGGTCACTATTTGGGGGAAGCCTCCGAGAGAAAGAGTTCAGAATCACTTGCTTCAAACACGGCAAGATTTATTGATAGCTCTCCTAATGCGTGTGTTTTTGTGAAAGGTTTAGTGTAAAAGAGACAAAGCGGGAACGCTGAACAGTGGGGCGGACCGTAAAGTCGAGGGGGCAGGGCGGGCAGTGACTGCAGCGCTGAAATCACAGCTGGATCGGCCTGAATTTTGAATGGTGCAGAACCGAGGCTCCGCAGACTGGTGGCCCATTGTTTGAGAAACACTGCCCTAGTACTTTAAATGGATGCATTGATTACATAGATAGATAGACAAACAGATAGACAGAAAAATAAATAGATTGAAAGACAGATGCACCAAAATGTCTACAATAGGACGTAAAGTTTTCATTTACTTTTTCTGTTTTTCTCTAACACACTGTTTAGTTTGACAAAGTTTTATTTAAGCATAAAATGTAGTACTTTCAGTAGCTAATAATTTGTATACATTTTTATTATATAAAAAAAAATTACAACCCTTATAACTTTAATTAATTATGTTAGAACACATAAATGCGATAATATTGACAATGAAAGTAAGTAATCTCTGTGTTATTGTTTTTGTAAAAAATAAATATTTTGCATCACTTTAAGCTGATGGGACTAAATCAGAGCACCATGATCTGTTAGGTAATTCAGCCTGTAACCCATCTTAACAGGATTTTATGCTGACCAGAGTGAAACAGTAATTACCTGCTTCGCTGAGACATTCCTGCTGGATCTGAACACAGCGTAGCTCCTCATTAGTCTCCCTCAGGTTGTCCCGCTCTGATAACAGCCTCTGTGTGGACACATATGCACAATCATGGCAGGCTTGTTCTTTTTTGCCCTCCCAGAAAACCCAGATAACGCTCACATTATCAGAATCATGTGACCACCTGGACCTGGCCATGCACCCACCCCCACACACAAAGCCCAACCCCCTCCCCAACCCCATCACACACAGTTGCTTTACCATAAACCTCACCTTCTTTTCTATGAGCACGGCTTGATATTTGTCGTGGAGGTTTTTGTACTCAAACTGCCACTTCTCAGCCTTTATTGCCTCTGACGAATGTTTGATGTGAAGTTCTTGCACCTATTGTGGGCAACCGCAGACGTAAAGAAAATATTAAAATGGATTGATACATAAAGGAAAGACAATGTTTTTGTGCAATGTTTCAGTAAAACTGTTGATGGTTGGTAAAGACACAACTACATATGTTGTACATTTTGAAACCTAGACAACTTAGCACCAAGCTACAAGATACAGGACTCTGCAAAGCTTAGGCATGTATTCTAACTTTTTAAAGTCACATTTCCCAGTGTACGATAATAAAAGTGACTTTCTGGTCGTTAATATTAGAATAAGCACAGTAAAATGCAGTAAAAATAACATTTTTGATTATTATTTTCTTTGTAAAAAATAGATGCATATTTGTAAGCTAGTAAAAATAATGTAATTAATTTAATGACTGACTGAAACAAACCAGGCTTCTGATGGAAACTACAACACTCGTCTTCTACAAGGAACACACTGATATACTGTACAGAAAATCACTGTTTAGTGTATGGCTTTTGAATCATCCTATTTTCTTGAGAATACTGTAATATTTGTGAAAAAATCCATTAATCTAAATTAATTTTTAAATATTATTTCTACAGGTAATTTGTGCACAGTACTGTACTATTCTTTACACCTGAAAAACCCACATTTTTGTTACTTCAGTAATAAGTAATATCTTTAGGATTAAGTAATATTTGGGCCCTACCTGTCTCTTGTATGAGTCCAGCTGTGTGCGTCCAGCATTGGCCCGCCGCAGCTCCTCCTCCAGCTCGCAGGTGCGCTGCATGTATACGGTATTTCTCTCCTCCAGCAGACGCACCTGCTTGCGTAGGTCACCCAAATCCTCCAGCTTCCGCTTATATGTTTCTACCAGAGCCTCCAGACGACTTACGCGGTCTGTGGAGTGCCTGGAGGGAGCAAGTAGATGAATTGATGAAAAGTTAACCTGATGAATCCAACGAAAGTTTGAAACAATATTTACCTACTTTAAAAACTGTTGATATGGGCACTTTATCTTGCAATAGCAATATTTAATAATAATAGCCAATAAATTAAAGGTTTTAAGTTTTGAGTTTAAAAATATTTTTTGTAAAGAATAACAGCAGATTGTTTGCTCATCTTAAAAGTCCTTTCATGATGCATAACACATTATTGATACAGTATGATATATCCGATTACTCGAATAATCGATGGAAAAACTGACAGAATATTTTATTCCAAAAATATTCGACAGTTACAGCCCTATTTAATATGTTGAATTGTTTCACACTACTGGAGTTGCAGGGGCAATATAGCTTATTTCACTACACCATGAAGAACCAATCATGTTTTTACACAGATTTAACATTAAAAAATTGTGTCTGCAAAAGGAGCAGATATGATGAAACCGTAACTGTTGTTCAGACTAATCTAACCACTACATTTATTTGGCTCAAACAATCATTATGGTGCTTTTCCACTGACACCAGTAACGGCAGCATGCTGCAAACAAATGTTTTCCATTAGATTAAGTCTGTACCTAAGCTGCCTAATGGCAGGGTTGAAAGCAGGCCGCACTGACTGCATTACTGCTTTCTTATTGGTGAAAATGCCATCATAACAAGGTAGGCCATTTTTATTTTTACTGTCAGTGAAAAAAAACAACAACAGACGTACAAGCTAACAAATGCAAAATAGACAAACTGCAAGTACTACTGTTTGTCTGGGCTGAAGAATAATTTTAGTGGGAGTTTTCTACGATACTAACAAATGTATCTTTACCTAGCCCTGTGAAAATCACGAAGGTGGACCAAGACATCACTAACAAGTTAGCTATTTATTGCATGGCTAAAGCATAACCACAAAAAAACTCTCACAAGACTACAAACAATGAAAGACCACATTATCAAAAGAAGCTCTGACAGAAAAATGTTCTGCAATACGTTGCACTCGTGTCAGTTATTTCAACTTGTGTGTTTGTGTCTCTATACCGGAGAATATCCATCTCATCCTTCAGTGTCTGTGCCTCTTGGGCCAGGCTGGTCAGTTCTTCATTGCGATGCTGCAGGTCAGTTACTTCTCTCTCTAGGGCTTCACCCCGGATGCGCAGGTCATCGCGACCATTTTCCAGCCTAAAAACAAACACAAAAACATACCACACTTTTATGACATGAGTGTTTCTACTGGTCCAATTGTAAAATATATTGGCTTAAAATTAACATCAGCTTTATGTACTGGATATGATTTTTGCAGTGGGCCTCAGCATGGAGATCTGCATGGGGACACGTTACCTGTAGTTCTCCTCCTGTAGCTGTTCTAACTGGGTCTGCAGCAGTAGCAGTTTTTTGCCTGTGATTGTTGTGGAGACATCCTGAGGCTCACAGCAATTTAGCCTGTCCTTCAGGGACTGCAGCTCTCCCTGCAGCAAGGACTTCTCCTCTACTAGCGCAGACAGCTACAACACATAATACATTCAAACAGTTAAAGCAAAGACCATAGAAAGTGTCTGTTCAGCAGTTCACAGATGCTGCTTATCATGTACATGGTGTAACTGCATGTATTTTAGAGATGGATTCAGATTATGTATTGCCAAATTGACTCAATTTATAAAAAAATTCATCATTTATATACAGCACCTGACAAAAGACTTGTCGCTTGTCCAAGTTGTAGGAACAACAAATAAAAACTTGACTCGTAGTTAAAACAACTGGAATCAGAAATGGCTTATAAGAAAAGCAACACCCTCTAGATTATGCTTATTATACCAAAATAAAGTTTTGTGTAATTCATTGATTTGTATCATTTAATTAGGAAACAAAGGTCAAATTTTGCCTAGACAAAATCTTGTCATATACAAAAATAATGTACATTAAACATTACATCACACATATTCTTTATTTAGAAAACACAAACATGTTACAATAACATCAGAATATAAAGTCACGGTGCCTTGGAAAAAATAATTAATAACCTGTATGACTTCCATGAGCTTGGAGGACTGCATCTATACGTCTTGGCAATTACTAAAATAATTTGTTGATGAAGTCACCTGGTATGGCAAAAATGGCAGTCTAGCAGGTAGTGTTGTTTTTGATGGCCTGTTTTAATTTACGTTTTAGTCTAGTCTTTGCGTCAAGCTGTCATGTTAGTTTTTATTAGTCATAGTCACAGCCAAACTCTTTTTAGTCTAGTCAAGTTTTAGTCAACTAAAAGTCCGAGCTTTTTAGTCTTACTTTAGTCAGGGTGATTCATGACAATTTTCATCTAGTTTTAGTCAATGAAAGTTGTATTTTAGTCTTTTGTACTAATGCAATTATATTTAACACAGTCAAAATAGTATAAGAACATAGTACAAAATACAAAATCTAAAATTTCTGTCAAGCTTTTGTTCACAATTCCAACAAGGATATCTGATTATATTACTGTTCTCATAGACTCAAGAATACTGTACATCCGTTCCAGACATAGAAGACACTCTGACGTAAACACACAAAAATGTAAATAAAATAAATGAATAACATCACTAAAATTTGCTAATTAAATAAAAATGTGTGTGTGTCTGTTGCCAAATAACCCACATTTGTAAAACTGGTTGAAGTCTTCACATTTAGTGTGTTGGCCTGAACTCAAATGAATGTTTGTTTTTCCCTGAACAAAAATAGTCTACACAACCAAATCAGAACAGCCTTTTTGCATGAATATGGGAAAAACAGCTCATCAAAACATGTGAGACTTTGTGTGTGTGTGTGTGTGTGTGACACTGTGTGTGTGTGTATCCTATCTCTCCCCCTTGCACTGTTTTGCATTCCAAAAGTTTTGCCCAATCTAGATAAATATAATTCTCATTAGAGTTTAGATTGGGCCCAAAAAAGGTAACCCAACCCTACCCAGTGAAGCTTGTGTCCAAACCCGCCCTGCCCTGATATATTAAATGCTTAGGAAAAGTGACCGTTTGTGAAAATATAATAATAATAATAATAATACATTTTATTTATAAGCGCCTTTCATGACTCTCAAGGTCACTTTACAGAATACTAATGAAAGAATATATACATTAAATTAAAAAGAGGTAAGAGTAAAATACATTATAAATATATGTATTAAGTCCTTTCCAAAGCAGACAATATTCTCCTCAGATTGGGGTTCTTTAGCAGTTATTTAAGCCACACCCTGGACACAGCGGACCAGCTGAACATCTCAAGGCATGATGGTGACTCTCTTTGAATGCATGGCACACAGGTTTGCTGGTTTCCTGCAGGGCCACAACGGTGGAGCTCTGAGGGTCCCGAAATCTGGAGCGATCTCACACAAGAGGCGCAGAAGTGGCAGCTTGTGGATCAGCAGCTCCATGAATTATTGGTAACGCCGGTTCTCTCTCAGAGCCACAGTGCCGGGCCTGTAAGTGTCGGGTTTCTTCATGCTGCCAGTGGCTGGAGCTGGCTGAAGTGATCTCAAGTACCAGGTGCAGGAAGGACAGCTTGCAGATCAGCAGCTCCGTGGATTTTTAGTAACTGTGGATCTCTCTCATAGTCACAGTGCCAGACCTAATTTTCTTGTTCTGATTCATTCGGACAGTATATTAAGTGGTTGTACTTTACAACAAAGGACTGGTTGATTTATGGGTCCCCAACAATACAAGACAAAGCAAACCTTGTTTGGGTCATAGATTTTTGTTGTTGTTGTTTTGGGTAAATTGATTGGTCTATTTTTTCTACTTAATAAGCTTGTTTCTAAATAATGACCAATAAAACATCATTCAGAGCAATAAAATAGATCGTTTAAAAAAAAGTGTATGTATGGCATTAGAAAACTGAAATGAGTTACATGAAATACCATATTCAGGCTCTTCATTGAAACTTGTTGTGGCAGAATTAGCATTTATTAAAGGTAATTCTTCATATCTTTGTGTTATTAATAATTGTTATTGTTTTATTAGTTATTTTGGGGTTTATTAATTGTATAA
>JBBKCR010000134.1:764557-775827 GCA_037577295.1 Ladigesia roloffi | reverse complement strand
ACCTGGTTCATGCTTATAATTGCACTCCAAATGAAGCCACGGGGTACTCCCCGTACTTCCTCATGTTTGGTCGGGAGGCGCGGCTCCCGGTGGATGCCAGTTTTGGGGTGTCTGCTGACATTTTGTAATTTATTGTGCCACCCTTAGCAGCAACAACTGCAATTAAGTGGAAGCAATAACTGGGAATGTGTCTTGCACATCACAGTGGAGTAATGTAGGCCCATACTGCTTTGCAGCCATATTGGAGGGATACACCGTAGTTCTCAAAATGGTTCTATGTGCTTTTGTGACCTCTTGGATGAGTCATCGCTGTGCTTTTTTAAGCCAACCACTTCTAGGAAGGTTCACCATTGCTCAATGTTTTCTCCATGTGTGAATATTGGCTCTCACTGTGGTCTGTTGGCAGGGGCGTCAGGGGACGTATGGGGGCGGAGTTTGTGTGTAGGGGGGTTTGTGCATATGGGGGGTGGGGTTTGGGTGGTGGTGGAGCTGTTGCATGCGTGCAAATCCCTGTTAAATACTGAATGTTACCTAAAAGAATCCACTTCATTTAATCGATAGAAGAACACACACCACTAGAAATGAGCTCGGGTTTCCCCCAACTCATCACATGCAAGTGAAATGACACGTCAGTGCACAGACAGGCTCCTGTTTCCAGCGGTGTGTGTCTTTATTGGTTCAGTAGAGTGGATTCTAGATTCAACAGCACCAGCGAACTAATTATTTATGTTAAATGTGGGTGGGTACAAATGAATATTTATGAACAAAGAAGGGGACGTGTCCCCCTCTGGTTGAATGGCGACGACGCCCATGTCTGTTGGAGACCCTTTAGAAATGCTTTGTAATCTTTTCCAGAGAGATAGATTTCAATGACTCGTCTGTTGCTGAATTTCATTAGATTGTAGCATGATGTCTTCCTTTTCTGGAGGTTCGGCAAGTCCCAATCAGGCCAGGGTGTGGCTACACACCCTGTTGTCTGACACCTCCAGCATCATCACAAACTGGGGGAACTTCCATATAGGGTAATATATTGCTTTATGAAGACAATTTACCATTTGTTGTGCTTCTGGCAGGGATACATCAACTAAGAGTTAATAGGTCATTATGGTTCAAACAACCAGGATCAAATAAAGGCATATTTCTTTTAGGAATTAATAACATTACAGCCCAGTAGTAAGGGCACCGGAACCATTATAGCAGTCCCCCACTCTGTCTTATCCCTGCACTTTCAGCTTCCCAGACAACAACCGAGACTCTGCATGTGCACAATACCCCCTTTTCCACCGGGACAATGACAGAACTCAATACCACCCCCGCAAAAGGACGTCTACTTTGCACGCAGGCAGCAACCCATGAACACACACCCCACACACACCTCCCCACAAGAGGTAGACCGATGCGCGATCCCCATATTAAAAATGCTTCCTAAGCCCCTGCCCAATGAGATTATATGAGGACGCAGTGTGTATTTCATCCAGAATTTAATGAAATGGGTGAAAAATGTTGTGCTGTGTGGATCTGGATTTGGGTCGGGTTGGACACAGGAGAGCGTGGGTCTAATTTGCGGCTTACAATAGGCAACAAAACAATATGTGCAACAAAAAATATAGCTTTATTTTAGTGAAATAATAATAATAATGATTTTTAAAATTAAAATACAGTTTCTATTATTTTAGTTTCACTACCTTTGATGTTAGCCAGTAATGACATGTGTCATGTGTGCTCACACGGATAGACCTTTTGAGTTTATTATTTGGCTGCCGCTGTTGATATCAAGGGCGGCACGGTGGCGCAGGGGTTAGCGCTGCTGCCTCACAGCAAGAAGGTCCTGGGTTTGACTCCCGGGTCAGGCGCAGGGTCTTTCTGTGTGGAGTTTGCATGTTCTCCCTGTGACCGTGAGGGTTTCCTCCGGGAACTCCGGTTTCCTCCCACCGCCAAAAACATGCGTGATTGGGGATAGGTTGATTGAACACACTAAATTGGCCCTAGGTGGGATTGTGTGTGTGTGGCCCTGCGACGTGCTGGCGACTGTCCAGGGTGTACCCCGCCTTCGCCCATAGTAACTGGGATAGGCTCCAGTCCCCCCCTGACCCCGAGTGCAGGATAAAGGGGTAGAAAATGGATGGATGTTGATATCAATGTTTTTATTTAGCTCTGCCTTCAACTGAAGTCGCACGTCATTGTTCGATTGTCGTGACATTAAACGTTTGTAATTAAGTTTGGCTATATTTGCACATAGCCTAGCAGGCCTATGTGCAGTTTCTATTATTTTAGTTTCACTACCTTTGATGTTAGCCAGGTAATATAAACCTGGCATATGTGACACTGATAGAATATTTAACGTTTATTATTTGGCTGCCGCTGTTGAGCAATGATATTATTTGGCTCTGCCTTCAACTGAAGTTGCACGTCACTGTTTGATTGTCGTGCCAATAAATGTAGGCAAAATTATTAAATATAAAATTATTAAAGTATTAAATGTTTGTATTTAATTTTGGCTCTGTCACTGATTTTATTTCCGGTTCAGATGTTGGGTTCATTTATAGTGGGTCGGTTCGAATGCAGATTTTTTTTTAACTGTCAGAAAACGGTTCGGATGCGAATTTAAATAGGTCGGGTACCGGCGGTTGCGGCTTGTAAAAATCTGAATCGTGCAGGACTCTGCCTGGAGGTACATATAAAAAAACAAAAAACAGAAAGTCCAAAATTTTCCAGCTGCAAAATATGGAATCTGGATGACACATATGGTTTCAAATGACTCTCCCCCTCATGTACCAAATTCAGGTTGGCAGATGAGTCACTTGTTTTTTCTTTAAAACTAGCATGTTGGGTGTCTTCAGCTCAGACCTACCTCAGTCCGGTCTTTGAAGGAAAAGGAGATCTGCTGAGAGTCAAAGCCTTATTTCTTAGCTGGATCCCACATAAAACAGAGCCCCCGCACATGTGTCTTGGCTACTGGGGGAATCCATGTAAAATGGACCCTTATTGACACATGTGAACACAGCACATCACACATTGTATTTCTTTCTCTGCATTCAACTCATTCCTTTTCCCGGACCCAAGGACACCTGTGGAGGACTTTGGACTTACACAGGCATACAACACACACACACACTCAGACCATAACCCCCTATCCCCCAGCCCACGCCTTCGATACTTGAGCCACCCAGTGTGAGATGGCGGGTCTGACCAGCGCTGTCCCAGCTGCAGGATCAGATGGCTGCTGTTTTATGCTGGACCAAATCCGTACCCTGACGCGCTCCCTGGGCGCTTCATATGGCTGCCCACTGCTTCACTTGAGTGAATGGGTTAAATGCAGAAGGAAACATTTCACTGCATGTTGTACTTGTGTATGACAGTGTATGACTGTGCATGTGACTAATAAAATTTGAATCTGAATTTGATTTGAATTTGATTTGCCACGAGAAGCAATGGGCTGCCACCACCAGTATGGGGTGCCCAGGGAGCTGTGTATGGACTTGCCCAAGGGTACCCCAGTGATGATACTACCAGTTGGAATTAAAACCTACAAACTTCTGTTTACAGGAGCAATGCCATTACCACTAGGTCCCCAGCTGCCCAAGCCATAAAGTAACCTCCCCAATAAGTGAAATGTTTTCCTTTCATTTATGCAAAAAGGTGAATACAAGGGGGAAAGGTATTTTTACAAAGTATAATGATTATAAAGTACTTTATGGATTATAATGATCAATAATCAATAATACTGATTATATGGACTACAATGACTATACTGATTAGCAGTACAAGTCATAGTACCTTGTTGCTGGAATATTTGAGGTTATTTCTATTAAAATATTACACTCTGAAATCTGTTGCTGTTAATATTATTGACGTTTGAAATAGGATTAATAATTAATACAAATTTAATGTAGCTTTTCTACTCAAAACAAAATGTGGCCGAACAAGTTGCAGTTATCCTGAAAGTGACAGCGTGCACATGTCGTTAACATATATTATTGTACATTATTGTCGACATATACGAGGTTTCTACCTCGTTGCCTTTTTTCAATAAATATAAACTTATGGTTTTAATATCGAGCTCTGTTGTTAGCCCAAGAGTGAAATAGCCCACATTATAAACTACCATGTATGGAGGATATCAGTGTTTAGTGTGTGTGCGCAGGAATGTGAGAAAGTGCGCCTCCAGCGCGTCTTCAGCATGGGCGGGGCTTTCTGCTTTTCCCACGAAAAGGAACTCCAACGTCATTGTGCCCATATTTGGACTCCAAGCTTCCGAAAGGAACTCTTGGTGATGTGATGTTGGAAGTGACCATTGACATGGCCATAAGCTACAGTTTTCACTTTTCACACAAGCAAACCCAAATGTATTGTGAAATAACGTATTCAGAACTTTAAAACACTAATTCTTATTATTCTTATTATCATTATTATTATTATTATTATTATTATTATTATTATTATTATTATTATTCAGATTTGTACAGTTTGGAGGGTACTGGGGTACAAGTCAAAGAAAAAATGCATGTGTTCAAGAGAAGTCATTTTTCTACATAACATCCAGTTTAAAGAATTTAATTATGTCTCTACAAATGAAGTCATACATGCTTGTTTATAATATAAAACCTATAACTGGACTGATAAAAAGGTTTAAAAATAACCACAGTTAAAGCAGTTAATGCTTGGTCTAAAAGCCGTGAGGTTATTGGTTTCTGATACAAAACAGGAAGTGCCCGGTATGCGTTATTAACGAGCCCACTTTTCTGTGGATCCTCGTAGCTGGCTGGTACTCATGCCTGGGGGACTGTTTACGTTCCCACTGGTTCCTGGCAATAACGTCACTGCACGTCACATGCGGGGGCCAGGTTACTCCTAACTGACAAATCAGCTGCCCGCCCCTGCCTGTATAAAAACGAAAGTGTCTGCCAGAATGCGAGCGTGAGGACACAGGTCGGTTCTGGCCACGGTGACAGCTCGGTAAACCTTTACGGATTTTCCTTGCAATATCTATCGCACAGGTCAGGATTTGTGTGGAGGACACTGTGGACTTTGCTTATCTTGAAGGGATATTTTTATGTGCCTGAGTGAGTCTGGAAAAGGAATTTCAATAGTATTTTTATTCTAGAGGCACAGGGTAGGCAGCAGCACAGTGCTTTCCTCGAACCCCAGCTTTCGCTTATGTCCACAAAAATGGAGCAGCCGTTTTATCACGACGACTCCTTCCTGCTGGGTTACGAGCACTCGGACGCCGCTCTGCGTGACTACAAACTCTTGAAACAGACGATGAGCCACAGTCTAGCCGAGTCGTACCGCAGCCTCAAGTTCGAGCCGTACACGGCGTCGAGTGCCGCGGACGCCGCTTCGCTGAAGCTCGCCTCACCCGAGCTGGAAAGGCTAATTATTCAGAACAGCAACGGCGTGATCACTAGCCCGACACCAGGCCAGTATCTCTACGACCGGGGCATCACTGACGAACAGGAGGGCTTCGCTGAGGGTTTCGTTAAGGCGCTCGATGAGCTCCACAAAATGAACCAGCAGCCCCCACCCAACGTGTCGATTGGATCCGGGGGCGTGGCGCCGTGCTCTGGCGCTGCTGCCGCCTCCGTCTTCGGCTCCTCCTTGCATTCCGAGCCGCCAATCTACACAACGCTGAACGCATATTGCCCCACGCCAAGCCTCTCCGGCTCCGCCTCCTCTGCAGTGTATCCATCCGCCACAAGCAGTTGCTTTCCGCCACACATCCAGCAGCATCAGGCTGTGGAAACGACGGCAGCTTTCCACAACCTCCTCACCAGGGCCTCAGGCATTCAGACGCATCGCTTTTCAACCCTCAAGGAAGAACCTCAGACCGTGCCGGAGATGCACGCAACCAGCAGCGACCACGGCTCGCCCCCCATGTCCCCTATCGACCTGGAGAGCCAGGAGCGCATCAAGGCGGAGCGCAAGCGCCTCCGGAACCGTCTGGCTGCCACCAAATGCCGGCGGAGAAAGTTGGAGCGCATCGCCCGCCTGGAGGACAGGGTGAAGGTGCTCAAGTCCGACAACGCAGGGCTCTCCAGCACGGCGTCCGTTCTTCGAGAGCAGGTTGCACAGCTCAAGCAGAAGGTTCTCCGGCACGTCAGCAGCGGCTGCCAGCTGATGCTAACTAGCAAGATGGAGGCGCTCTGAAGACAAACAATTATAATATTGGACAGTTCGCGACTTTCAATGTATGTCTGGCATCGCTAATGGTACTAGGATAAATGATGTATTCTGCTGACAGACTCTGAGGGTTGTTGGTGTGATACTTTCTAGAGCGGGCGGTTGAAATTGGCTTCTTTTCCGATTGTGCCGAGCTAGCCGCTCCACCGTAAGAGCCGCCGTGGTTTTACAGGCAGCTTTTTAACGTGGACCGGTTTCCAGAGCCGAGAACAGGCACGGAGCGACAAGAGAGTGAGAACTACAGCTCGCAAGCTGAGAAACATTTACTAAAACAAATGAAAAGGTCCACGTCAAATCTCGGCGGCATGACCAGGCCAGTAAAAGCCCAGCCCAACACGGTGTCCTGCCATACAGCATTCCTGTATATTATGTTTCTTAGTCAGGTTGATCCTGGCTCACGTTTTCAATGTCTTGTTTACACTTTTTTATTTGTGCGCTGTTTTATTTAAGTAAAATTTTGAAATATAACTGCAGTTGTTTTTTGTTATATTGTTTCAGTATTCTAATGTTACGTAACCACGTCTGTTTACACTGGCTGCTGTTACACGGAGGCAAAATAAATTTCCGTATTTCAGAAAGGTCTCCGTCATGACCGTATGTGTGTATATCGTGCCCCCTCCCACTTTTAATAATTTTTTTTTAGGATGGTGCGGGTTTTTTTTACACGCCAGTGGCATTTGGGCGTGAGTTCGTATCCTTTTGTACGTAAGTGCAGCATGGCCAAATATGGGGCCATCTAGGCCTTTGACGTAAACACCTAGGTCATTTTAACTGAGAAGCCCCCACACTCACGTCCTGCATTCGTTTCACTCCAGTTGACCCGATGTGTTAATCAATAGGAAAACGGTATGGTGGGTCTATCAATACCAATTTGTGCTTTTCTATTTCATTCCAGTGATAATTCATTGTATCTAAGAAGCACGAAGGAAACAATGGTGTATTATTGAATAAGTGAGTGGAAAGCGGCAGAAATTAAACAGGTGTGGTTTCTTGTCATAAATGAAGCACAGCGTTTATATTTGAAAACACCCCTGCAAGCAAAGCGAACCGCGAACGTGTGTCTGGGGGATGTAAGAACTACTAATGTTTCACTTTCCGGTTTTGTTCTTTCATGTCCTGGAATGAGCAGACTATATTTCAAATGATAAAATTTTGTGGTGTTCTAGTGGTTTGGGAGTATCAATTGCAACATTGAGGTTACATTGTGCAATCTATTGTCCCCCACACACTACTCGCTGGGTCTCACTGGCCGATTGATGCTTTACTAAGGTGAGTGGGTTAAATACAGAGAACAATTGTGCTGTTCACACTGCCATGGTATGACATGAATGACAAATGACACTTTATAGTTTGCTTTGTGATTCAATGTCCATTAATTGCATTATCTACAAAAATAATTCTGAGGTAGTGTTTTGTGCAGTTTTTTAAAAGAATAATAATTTTTTGCTTCGTAAACACTTTAAACTAATAAGATGCTTTTTAATGGCAGTGTTCCCTTCATGCAGTTACAACTCTGCTGTTCAAATACTTCTAAATCTCAATGTAAGCATGTATATAATTAAATCAAATGCAAAAACAAAGATTTTGACACTACAGCAAATTCACATTTTATTTAATTTGGTATAGAAAAACAAGTAAAGGGATTGCTGCTTTTCTTGAAAACCTTTCCATTATTTCACCAGTAATTAGAGATTTTAATATTCACATGACAAAATGAACAATCTTTTTACTAGAGAATTTACATCCTGCCTTGAGGGCGTTGGTTTATAACAGCACATTAATATTCCCATTCCCTCTAAAGGCCACATGTTTGATTTAATCAGTTGCCCTGTTTTTCCCCCCGAGTGTACGGCAGATGAACTCTCCATAATTGAATATTTTCTCAGATCATTTAATCTTAATCTTAAACTCTTTCTATTATTAAACCCCTCACAACTAATTTCTATTCAATATTAAGGATGCCAATCTAGATTCTTTCTCTGGCATTACTGACGCTCACATAAATTTTCAAAATGTAACCACCATTGAAGAGCTGTCCGCACACTATATCACTGACGATCACATTTTGAACTCCTTTGCTCCATTAAAAACAGGTTAGTTTTTTTCTCTAGCTCTGCCCTATGGTTTACACTTAAACTTGGGCTTATGAAAACTAAAGACATTTGACAGAAAAACTAAATTACCACTAAATGTCCACAAAGACACAAAACTATGTGCTCCATTACAAGCAACTCGATCAAAACACAGACATTACTGTGGTTTAATGCAGCGTTTCTCAAACTTATTTGTCCTGGGGACCTGTCATGTCAGGGTTTGGGGCTGCAGGGCCCTGCATAAATGTAAGCCCCCCCATCCCCCACCCGTATCCAGATAGACAGAATCACTATAGTGTTATTATTATTCTTTATTATACCACTATCACTACTGTTATCACTATTAATATTAGTATTGTGAGGGCTTATGCCTATGTAAGAATAATATTAAACATGACCTAACAGGAGTGCTTTGGCTAAATTTGAGATTATTGTCAATGAAATATATCATTGTCAAGTAAATACACAGATATATAGTAATTACCCAGCAAACATTGAGACGTGAAAAGACGCCCCTCCGTCACGTCCCATTACGGTTGAAAAATATTTCCGAAATGAAAATTGATCCGACGTCTTTGACATCTTCTGGCTGTGAAATGCACGTCTTTTGTGGACGTCCACGGACGTCTAAATAGGTAATCTTCTGGATGTTTATAATAAGATGTACTGCTGCATAATTTACGTGTACATTAAAATGTAAAATAAACACATACCATATTGTCTAACATCGTGAAATGCATTATGTCTTGTGGTAAAGTTCCAAAAATGTCAAAAAGCGGTCGAGTCTGACCTGGACGTCTATAAAACGTTTTTCCCACATGTACTTTACAACCAATAACATATTATTCGCGAGCTTACATAAATATTTTACTTTACCACAAGATACTATGTAGTGCTCCACAACAGAATTGCATACTTTGAGTGTGTGTGTGTGTGTGTGTATATGTATATTTATTTATTTATTTATTTAAAAAGTATAACAATAAACAGGTTAAACACTGATTCAGTAACTTTGTCATTGGATTTACCACCATTTACTTCTTATAACCCCCACCCCCAGGCTCTTCCTGGAGCATGTTTCACGTGTTCTGCCATTGCTACGTCAATTCAGTAGCATTTGTGCTCCACCTCTTCACAGCATCTGAGGGAACAGAATATGAATGAAAAAGCAAGAACTTAAACAAGCACTTATTTAGAAAGTGTTTTTGTTTATCAAACTAATTGTACAATGCAGTCGAACAAGACTTCAAAATTCTAAATGAAGACTTGATTCATGCCACAGGATGTTGATTTCATACATGAACACATATGAGTATACATGTTTAGTATGCGTTTGGACATTTCTGATAAAAACAGGGTTAAAAAAAAAAAAGACACAAGAAACATACGATTTGTGTCACAAATTACCTTGTATATTATATTATATAAAGGTGTAGCCTTTAATGCCTTCTTTTCCAGCTGGCCACCAGCCCTTATTTTGACATGAATCTGAGAAAGTCATTTGACATGAATCTGAGAAATAAACAATTCAGGATTTATTTCTTCATAGTATTAAAATGCATTGCAAGATCAGTATTACAAATTAGCAGTACTGTGCAGCTTGCCAGTTGCATGCAGTGTATGCAGTGTTAAAAAAATACTTTGTTACAAAAATTTCTTTGGAATCCTGATAGAGAAATTATTACATTAACATATATAAAATTTTGTGCTTTAAGTACTCAAGTGTCCAGATACGTGTAAAATATGAGACTTGTAGTCACATTGTGTTTATGCAGAGCAGCTGTTTCCCAGGCATGTTTGCCTGCTGTTTTCAGGTGAAAATTAAGTTTTGAAAAATCAAGGTCAAGACAGAATTGACAGTGAACAAAAACAATGGTATCGATATCGGCATTCCATTACTGATAAACAACTACTTGTACCTCTCATAAAAGATTGCCAAACTGACTGTATGCACACTTTGCTTTAATGAATTTCCCATAAATGGCTTGTGTTTCAAACACAACATATAACATTCCTTACTTGCTGATGGCATGTGGTATGAGCTTCTTGATTGTCTGGTTCCACCTATTTGAAATCGCAAAACACTTTAGAAAATGTACATTTGGCTATAAAACACCATAAATATACATACCCTCACATCTGTTCTCTCTCCGGAAAGCAGCTGAAAATGGGCAACAAATCATTAAGAAATGCTACTATTACTTTTTCAGGACCATTCTGTATATTACAGAAGGCAGTAATATAAGTTTTAACTAGAATGTCTGATTGTACACTTAGAATTAACTCACTACACAATTACATAACACAGAGAGAGAAAAAATAAGAGGGTAGGAAACACAGCAACCCATTATTGTAACCAATTTCAAGTCATTTGTGGATACTGAAAAGATCATCTTAAAATCCAGTTCTACATTGAAAAATATTGTTGATCATTCACAATGAGTGATTCCAACTTAACTGACGTGACAGTCGAGACACCATTTGTAACTATAAATTACGATTCAGAGAAATGTGTTTTTATAGATTAGGCTGTGTTTTCACAAAGGAATGTGAGTAAAAAAAAATGCGACAGCAAAGTTCTCACATACACTGGGGTGTCCTTTGGTAATGGGTAGGGATACTCCGATCAGGATTTTTGCCACCGATTCCAAATACAGATTTTTTGTGTAGGCGATCGGCCGATACCGATTCTGATGCTTCAAGTTTCTATAAGTGATATTTAAGCTCCTTGATCACCATTCACTTTTTTCAGATAAAGTAATACTATAAATGTTGCCTTTGTTGTATGTGTGCAAGTGTGTGAGTAGTCTCCTCTTGTGTGTGTGCGCGTGCGAGATTTCTCTCATGTGAGTGCGTGCATGCATGAGAGTTTTCTAGGAGGGGCCGTGTGGGACATTATTCTGAAATTCCATGCACATTCAAGATTCAAGATTCAAGATTTTTATTTGTCACATGCATAGTCATACAGGTACAACACACAGTGAAATGTGTCCTGAA
>JBBKCR010000134.1:738670-754652 GCA_037577295.1 Ladigesia roloffi | reverse complement strand
GGCTGCCCTGTATATCAATCAAAAGATGGGATGGATGATAGGTTGACGTCAATTTTTTTAATGTCACGCGATCTACCAAAAATACCTTTGCGATCGACTGGTAGATCGCGATCGACGTATTGAGCACCCCTGTGCTATATGAAATAAATATGAATATATTAATAAACAAAAGCATGTGATTTTCAGCGATTTTCGCCTATAGAGGCGGCTCTTGCCATAGATATGTTGGCTCTTGCACTGTATAAGAACTAGGGTTGGGTATCATTAAGGTCATAAAGGTATTACTACTTCTATCGATACCGCTTACGGATGCAGTACATTATCAGTATTCCCATTGGTACTTCCATAATGTATTTAAATTAAAAACTAATTGAGAACTGAGTAACAACACTTTAACCCCAATTCTAACCCAAATCTAAAAAAGTTGGACTGACTACAAATTAACTTTTAGGTGAGCTCTACTTTATAATTTCTTAGTTTATTGTTATTTATATTTATTATTATTATTTGTAAATGCAGCACCTATAGCATAGTCATTTTAATGTTTAATATTTATTTAGGCTACTGCAAAAAATACTTTAAATATTTAGCCTATATATGGCTATATGTAACTGAACGTGTGTTTATAAAATCATTAACACTGATATAGAGCCCTTGGTCGAATGTTTTGATCAATTTCTCATGTTTCCGCCTTTACGAGCAAAAATCTTGTTGCACTTGTTGCAGCAAGCATTGTTCGTGTCCATACGAGTGAAATTTAGCCATTCTTTGGATCGTTTGGCTCTCTCCACCATCACTCCATAAGCGCTAAAGCTTATCGATACTTTGGTCTCTTATAATTAGGCACCGGGGCCGAGTAAGAACCGAGTACCCATCCCTAATAAGGACAACAGCCTGTTATCAGCCGCTTCAGCTCTGACGCAACCTGGAAAAATTATCAGCGTGGATTTTTGCCAATAACCGATAGTTCCGGGAATCAACTATCGGTGCCGATTAATCGGCAAAACCGATACATCGTCGACCTCTAGTGTGAACAATGTGAAATCCTTTCTCTGCATTTAACCCATTCACTAAGTGAAGCAGTGGGCTTCCACCAACAGGGGCAGCACGTTGTGTACCTCAAGGGGACCTCATTGATGACACTAGAAGTCCAAGATTTGAACCCACAACCTTCTGATCACAGGGATAATTACCTAACCATGAGGCCACCCAACTGCCCCAGTTTTGAGTAATTATATGCCTTATACATGTATACTTTGGGGTGTATACACACAGGACTCTTGTTTGAATCCTACTGTTGTTTCATTCATCAGCATTATCACATCATTTACAGCAGCTCCTTAAGGCTCCACTGAGAGTGAAATATCTGTTTCTGTGCTTTTAGGTGGAGACTGTGCCACACTGTTGAAGCACATTGGCGCACTGCCAGTGGAAATGGCTCGCATGTACTTCGCTGAGACAGTTCTCGCTCTTGAATACATTCACAATTATGGCGTGGTGCATCGGGACCTCAAACCTGACAAGTATAACAACTTAGTGTCATAGTATCTAGTGAGGACTGTCATTATATGATTACAAGGAACTTATATTAAGTTTACTCTATGGATAATTGTATTCTTATGATTTGTCACTTTTTATATTATTATTCTTATTAAATTCAAATGTTTCACGTGAATGATTACAACAGCATGTATGAATATGTACAAATAAATAATACTTGCTAGTTTAAATGTACTGTGACCTTAATTGTACAGAAAAATATTACATACCCACAGCTAAACTGATTTACCTAGCCAAGCTGAATCTGTGTCAATTACATAATTAACATGTGATAACTCAAAGTATCACAGCTGATGGTTTGCTTCTTAGAGTCTATAGTGATTGTCATTTTTTTTAAATACAGTAAACAAAGAATTTTACCCTCATTTCCACTATGTGATGAAAAAGCCATAATAAATATCCACATGTAATTGACCTACATAAAGTGATTTACATAAACTGTTTACATGAACAATCAAGGACTAAGTACCTTGATATTAGCTGTATTTTTTATACTATCGGTACTAAGGTGGGGGGCACAGAGGTATGGAAATGCCATAATTGTGTTATTGTGATTACACAAGAGATCATAATACAATATTTTGTCTCTCTGTTTCCCTTGCTCCTTGTTTATGTCTATATCTACACCACCTTTATTTTTATCCCGCAGTCTGTTGATAACATCTATGGGCCACATTAAGCTAACTGATTTTGGCTTGTCCAAAATGGGTCTGATGAGTCTCACTACAAATCTATACGAGGGCCACATTGAGAAGGACACCAGAGAGTTCCTTGACAAGCAGGTATAAACACACATACTTTATATCATATGTGTCATATGTGTGTGCTGCTGTGCTGTGCCTTTCAAATTAAAGTTCACTGAATTGAATTGAATTGAATTTAATTGAATACTGGTGGTGTTTAATGCTGAGAGGTTCGAACATCTTTATCTAGGAAGTTTGTATCTTTAGGCACTCGCAGCCTGTCACAGTTAAACATGTAAAGATTAAGTATTTAAAAATGTAATAATGTACACACACATGTTATAATCTGCAATATGTTGGGGTAAACTGCAGAAAGTAAGTGTACTTGGCTCGCAGGTGTGTGGCACCCCTGAATACATCGCCCCTGAGGTGATTCTACGGCAAGGTTATGGTAAACCTGTGGACTGGTGGGCCATGGGTATCATCCTGTATGAATTCCTGGTTGGCTGTGTTCCTTTCTTTGGAGATACGCCTGAGGAGCTGTTCGGACAGGTGATCTCCGGTGAGAAACTCAAATATTTCAGTCATCTATATGCTTTTGCATTCATGTGTTATTAATTGCTGTTGGATAACTGAATAGTTTCTTTTTTAATTACATATTACTCTTGTTCTTATGGATTTTTTTTCTCATCAATGTTGCTTTTAGCTTGCTAACTTGAGGCTTGGACATAGATTTTTGTAAAGCTGCTTTGTGAAATAAGCAAATTCACCTTTTTTAGAACAACATAATGAGCAGAGGAATGGCTTTTTGGTGACTGTAGTTAGGGTTAGCCTAATGTTTTTTGTGTTTGTGTAGGTGTAGAACAACTCTGCTCCAGCATTACACAAATGAGCAGTACTTAATATGTTGTGTTTGTGTCTGTGTGTAGATGACATTGTGTGGCCTGAAGGTGATGAATCACTCCCTCCAGATGCCCAGCACCTAATTTCTGCCCTGTTACAGACCAGCCCACTGGTTAGACTGGGAACGGGTAAGTAACACTAAACTAACCAACTAGGCTCTCCAAGCTAAAGTAGGTTAACCTGCAAAAATAAACAAAGATTTTAAACAGATATAAAAACTTTGTTGTTAATGATGTAATGAAACTAGCCCAATATTTGAAGGCTGTAATTTTTTTCATATGGAACTTGTGTATGTGTGTGTGTGGATCAGGAGGCGCATTTGAAGTAAAGCAACATCCCTTCTTTTCTGAGCTGGATTGGAACAGCTTGCTGAGGCAGAAAGCTGAGTTCATACCTCACCTTGAGTCAGAAGAGGACACCAGCTACTTTGATAGTGAGTATGTATATCTGAATGTGTGTGTGATGGTAGTGTGTTAATGTGGATGATAATGTGGCCATGTTCATATATATGTCTTTATCTCAGTCTCACTCTGTCTCTCTGTGTGTGTCAGCTCGTGCAGAACGGTATCATCATGCTCACTCATTTGATGAAGATGACACAAATGATGATGAGCCTGTAGAGATTCGCCGCTTCTCCTCTTGCTCCCCTCGTTTCAGCAAGGTTCTCTCTCTCTCTCTCTCTCTCTTTCTTTCTTTCTCTCTCTCTCTCTCTCTCTCTCTCTCTCTCTCTCTCTCTCTCTCTCTCTCTCTCTCTCTGTTTATCCACCTCTGTCATTCTGTTTTCTTTTGCTTTCTGAAACTTTGACTCTTGATGATGTGGTCTTCATTCTCAGTCTTTCATATGTTATCTGTATGTGTCTGAACGGAAGGTTTACAGCAGTATGGAACACCTGTCCCAGATAGAGCACAAACCCGTGGTTATCCGAAGAGATCCTAAAGGTCAGCAGGAGGACAGAGCCAAGAGGGAGAGCCTGGGCAGCTTGACAGTGAGAGACAAAACATGGAGGATAGGCTCATCTGAGATGTGAGTACACAAAAAGTAACAACAGATTCAGGAACCTGTATTGATCCTGAAGGAAATTGCTTATGCTATGACTGCACAGACACACATAAACATAAATAAGAACAATATAAAATATGATATGTCAAAATAAAACTATTCAGAAATTCTCTGATTTGCTTAGTACTAAATACACATTGCTATATACACTAAATGCTGTGGTCAAACACAAAGGGTGTGCAGAGCTTAATCCTTTCATGAAATGACGTGTGAATGTTGTGGGTTTCAGATATTTTCCCCTTCTTTCCATGAATTTTCATGTCTTTCCATTATTTAAAAAACCTGGACTGGCAGGTTCAGTTTTTTCTTTATTTCTTTAACAATTTTAATACATGCTCTATCTGTTCACCTTTTTTTCTTCAATGTAACACTGTAAGTATTGGTAGGAAGCATCTGTCCTGTTCCGAGTCCTCCTTTACTGAGTCTGACTCCAGTCCCCCGCCTGGAGCCCGCCGCCGTTTCTCTGCTCTAGTGGACACTCAGCGGTTTGCCTCAACTCTAGAGAGTGAAACAGAGACACACTTGTGCCAGCCACCAGTTAAATACAGGGGAAAGTCACTAGAGGGAGCTACAATGCCGGCCAGCTCAGGCACTGCAGAGTCCTGCACTACTGCAACTGGGACACTTGGAGGAGGTTTGTAAGCATTTTCCAGGTCAAATTTATATAAAAATTGTAACTTTAGAATGAGGTATCTCACTGTGACTGTTAATAAAACACAAATGCTAACATAACAAAAATGTATTGCACGATAGCTTCATATCTATATATCTACACTTTTTTCCAGAAAAACAGCTAAAGCCTACTGACCCTGCTGTGGCCTCAGCACCGCTCCATCTTCCAGACTTTTTTGGGCCAAGAGCCACGTGTGACGTGGTTCTCAGACGAGTGCGGCATCACCAGCTCTCTGCTGATGGAGACAAACGCACCCAAACCTGCAGTGGCACTAAAGTCATAAAATCTGCATCTGCCACTGCCTTATCTGTAATCATACCTGCAGGTAAGATCTCGCAGATATGAGATGTTAAATACCACCCACCCACCAACCACCCCTACACACACCTGAACTGTAAACATCTGCCCCCTTGCACTTAACACACCATTCGTTTATAATACTCATGCAGCTACATATATATAAAAAAAAACGTCCATGTTACAGTTCTGTTGTCTCTGTATTTTCATACAAGGAATGTAGGTTTATTTATTTTGAACCATTGTTGAACTTTTGTACAAATAAAACAAACAATTATATTCCAGTACTGTTGCTTTCCACCTAACTGCTGCAAGTTGTTTTTTAATGTCTAAAAATGTTGTTCCAAATTGCACTTTTTTAGCCTAGAGTTAATATTCATAATTCATTTATATGTGTATATTTTGTGTGTCTATTTGTACTCATTTTGTCTCATTGTATACATGTGCACAGCTAAGAATACTTGACTTAAATAGTAGTACCATTGTGTTGGATTAGGCTTAATCTGGGTGTGGGAAACTTAATGTATTGCAATATTTCTCTATCAGTTTGTGTGGGGGTTTTTTTGTATCTTTTTAACCTAGCAATTTTGCTATATTTTCATTTTGCTTTTGCTTTTTTTATCTCTCCGTCTCTTTTATTTTTTCAGTAGAGCAGCATGGTACATCCCCATTGGCAAGCCCGATGTCGCCGTGCTCCATTTCCTCCAACCCATCCTCACGAGACTCCTCCCCCAGTCGAGACTACTCCCCATCTGTCACTGTGCTGCGGTCGCCAATCACCATCCAGCGCTCTGGCAAGAAGTATGGCTTCACCCTTCGTGCTATACGAGTCTACATGGGAGATAGTAATGTGTACAGCGTCCATCACATGGTTTGGGTAAGGGCTTCTCCTTGAAATTCCTCCTGGAAAAACTCCAAGGAAATGGTTAACCTGTAAAAAATTTTGTCAAAATAATCTTCCACCATTTTTTATGATTCATATGATTAATATGTTCCAATAACAGCATGTGGAGGGTGGAGGCCCTGCCCAAGAGGCAGGTCTATGTGCTGGTGACCTCATCACCCATGTAAATGGGGAGTCTGTCCATGGATTGGTTCATACAGAGGTAGTGGAGCTCATTCTAAAGGTAAGGGACAGAAAAGAGACACCTTAGTGGGTTGTAATGGTTTCTAGTCCATCATGGTTAATCGTATTTTTAATATTATACAGTCAGTGTTGAAGAAATGTAGAACATTAAGGTATTATTTGTGACATGGAAACTGTATATTTGAATCATAATTTATTGCTTTCCATGCTGTCATAATATCCAGCAACATATTTTTACATGATATTTATGCTCTTAATTACGATAGGCTGATATCCTGAAGCCCAATTTCTTTCCTTTATTTTCCATAATTTTTTGTTTCTACACAGAGTGGTAACAAAGTAACAGTGACCACGACTCCATTTGAGAACACTTCCATTAAGATTGGTCCTGCACGCAAGGCCAGCTACAAGGCCAAAATGGCTCCCCGCAGCAAGAGAACAATAGCCAAAGAGGGACAGGAAAGGTGGGATGTCCAGCTGTTTATATATGATGGTTTTGTTTTTTGCTCTGTACCTTTTAGAAAATGCTGTAAAATGTTACATTATTTTAATGTAAATCATTTAATCCTCTTTCTCTCTCCCTTTGTCGCCCCTTCTCACAATCACTTTCTCACTGCAGTAAGAAGCGGAGCTCTCTGTTCCGTAAGATCACAAAGCAGTCAAATCTGCTGCACACCAGCCATAGTCTATCATCCCTGAACCGCTCACTGTCATCTGGAGACAGTCTCCCTTGCTCCCCAACCCATGGACTGTCATCCCGCGCACCTACTCAGACTTATCGCTCTCCACCAGACTCTGCCTACATCGGTCAGTTTAACCAATAATACACAGTGGTACAGCTCTAATTCAAATGCTTATATCCATATGATGCTTTTACTCAAGGTAACTTACACAACCTGCAGTAAAGACAAGTCTTCCAGGTGTATTTTGGAGTCAAGGGCATAACTGTGATACTCATTGAATGGAAACAAACCTATGACCACTTGTAGTCTTGCTATCATTTCCACCCTTAAATATTAATATTTACTGGATAGTGTATGTAATCCTTTCTTTTGTTCTTATGTTTATTACTTCAAAAGGATTATAATATGTTGACAAAAAAGTAACAAAGCATTCCCCTTACATTCCTGCAACTTTTCTCTTCGTCTTTCTTATCAGGCACAACTTCCCAGGGCAGCTCTCCCACATCCTCCACACCGAACTCCCCCGCTGCATCGCAGCACATGCGGCCAAGCTCTCTGCATGGTCTTTCTCCTAAACTGCACCGTCAGTACCGCTCATCTCGCTGCAAATCAGCAGGGAACATCCCCTTGTCTCCCCTGGCACACACACCGTCCCCGACCACATCCTCCCCTCCCCCCATCACTGGCCACTCCGTTGGCAGTTCCAACACCACGCAGACCTTTCCTGCCAAGATGCACTCCTCTCCACCCATCACCCGGCCCCGGCCCAAAAGTGCAGAACCTCCTCGTTCGCCTCTCCTCCAGCGGGTGCAGTCAGCTGAGATGCTGGGCCCACCCTCTCCTCCCTCCTTTCCATCAGCATCAACACTATCTGGGTCTTTTACATCATCTGTCACATGTCCAGAGAAGAAAGGAAGCCTCAGCATAGTCATGAGGAAACACAGCTTGGATGTAGCACATGTCGAACACTGGCGTGAGTCTTTCAATTCTGAGCATGCTCTGCAGAGCCTGCTGGAGATCGAAGGAGAAAACTCCCTATTGCCACTCACTCCTCCTGCTGCCGATTCTCCCACACACAAGCCCACAAACGCAACCAGTGATGACATACTACAAACGGCAAGTCATCCGGTACAACCAGGATCTCCTTTAAGCCGCGAGTCATCACTAACTGAAAAAGAGAAATACTCAAAGGCAGTAGAATCAAATATTACAAGAAAAATCGAATGGAGCAAAGGAACTGATGGTAAAGCAAACCAGACCTGTGACCTTCAAAAGCAAGAAAAAACAACATTAAAGTCCTTACGAACACAGGCCTGTATTCTGGCCATAAAATCAACAGAGAAGGAGTTCACTGTCCTTGTAAGTAAAACCCCATTATTGAAAGTAGAGTCTGTTAAAGTGGGCTGTGATCCAAAAATGCCAGAGTGCACCCCCACGGCAGGGGTGCAGGAAAAGAAAATCCAGGCTGCTCAGACCACGATTGGAAAAGGACAAGACAAAGGCAAAGCTGGGTGGGACAGAGACATCATAACCAGGACCAGAGCTGTGGATGTAGGGAAGCCTGGTAGGGGTACCCAGAGTGTGGATGTCAATGTAAAGATGGTGAGTGGAGATAGTGAAAAGGGAGGTCCAGACAATAAAGCTAAAGCGCCAATGATTGAGGCATGTCCAGTCCAGACCAAGTCAAAGGAGGAGAAGACCTCAACCCCATTTAGGTCAACCAGAGCGGCCCGGGAGGAGAGATCTCTTTTGGAAGTTCTGGAAGAGAATCCAGCTGCCCATTCCCCTACAAACACAAGTCGTAGCAAATCACGAGCCATCTCTCCTGGTGACAGATCAAGCTTCGTCACCCAGCTCACCAGTGTGGCTAAAACAGTGCTTGGGCCGATGAAGCTGGGATCTCAAGATGGGGGGAAAGGAAAGGACTCAGTCCCCAAAATGAGTGACGATAAGCGGGCAGGGACTCCAGGAAAGTCTGAGACTTCTTCTGGAGTCCACCGAGCACCCACAGGCATTTGGCATGATCCTGGATCGTCTAAATCTGAAAATACCTCGAAAAGCTCTTCCAAGCATTCCTGAACTTCCCGTTTGGAATTAATGCTGAACTTAAGAGAAAACACTAAGAAAACATCCAAGTTAAATGTGTTTCAAATTTGTGCATTAATGTGTTTCTTAGGTGTTAAACCACATTGACTTAAAGGGTAAAGAAGCTGTATTTCTATGTAGATGCATGTTAGTAATTGTGAATTTAAGAAAATCAGAGAATATATGAAAAACTAAGCAAAGACCCGATGCTCGTGAAAACTGTGCATATCCAAGCATTCACCCAGTCCATAACGCAGCAGCAAGCACATCAATGGACTTGCCAGTCATTTCATTCATAACTTTACCTTATTTGAAGCTTAATCTGAGAAAGGCTATGTAAAGTTAAACATATTCAACAAAATAATTGCCATTGCAGCAACTGTTTTCAAAAGATTATCCGCAGGACATCATGCGTCAATTAATGAATTAACTGGATATTTGACTGAACACTGTGTGTGTCTGTGTGTGTCTGTGTGTGTCTGTGTTTTAAGGGCTTGGGCTTGACTTGCACAAGAGCAGAACTGTGGAAAAGACTGCACACTGATTAATGTCATACCTGAGTTTGCACTGAAGGCCCTGAGCAAAAGGGAATATACAAAGAGATTCTTATGAATACATGATGGCATAGCCGAATTTGACCAAGTAGCTGCATGAGGATTTGGTGAAAGTGTCTTACTCACTGTAAATAAATAACACCTTAGCAAGTGAACTCATCTTAAACCATTTTAGTATGTCATATTTCTCATGTTGCGATTGTTGTTAGATTTAGGCCTGACAACTATACTTAATGCATGATTGCAACTGTTTGAAAGAATCACAGTAATATTTTGTGGTTAATGACATTTACAGCAAGTAAAATGTGAAATTACAGCATATTTTGGCTTCCCTGAAAGTAGTTATGGGTCTAAGGAAACAGCCAAAGTGTATCTTTTTAAATTTGTTTTGGCTACCTACTTTTATCATATATAACATTTTTCCCTCAAGAGAAAAATGTAAACCTTTATTGGTTATACATGATTCTGTGTGGCTGCTATACATGATTCTGTGTGAGTATGTGCAAAACCCTTCAGCGTAGTATGTCATTTTATTACAGTTGCGCCAGTGAACCATCTCATAATGAGAAATATTACATGAAGAAAGCAGATTTAAGATGTTTCCAATATAGTTTTTTCTTTGCAGAACATTGTAGAAAGGAGATCAAATGTGCCACTGTTGAATGCACTCTTAATAAGAGTTTAAACCACTACATATGCAAATAGCATTTGTAAACTGCCATCTTACAGTGATCAGTGGTTTGTTAAAGTAGATGTAGATGATTGATGCGCACTTCTGAGGGACCTTCTTGTTACATTGTTGTCTTTTTGTCCGTATTTTATACGAGTGTATCATGTTATTATGACCTTCAACGGTCATCAGGTATACTTTTTTCCGCATTGTACATTGGGTGTTGAACAAACTTCTATTCCCCTCTAAAGTGTTGTGATTGTGTTTGATTCTCCAACACATCTCAGTCATCAGCTGATTAATTATCCATATTTGATCTAAGCTGGGTGCAGTGACCTATTCAGTGGTCTCACACTGCTCTGAAGCATGAGAGTTCTGGGTTCTAAACCCAGCTTTGGGCAGATTTTCTCCAGGATCAATAAAGATTAATTTCCTGTAGAGCAGAAAGTAGATCACCTAGGAAAATGCCTGAAATATAAATGAAGATCACAAGATGAGACCAAAAAAAACAGGATTTACCCTCTCAAATTGTTTTATTTTGAGTGTGTTCTGACGTTAACACATCATATCCTTTACTGCTAATGTTAGAATGCTGGCATTTGTAGATGTTTTGCTTTGCCAGGGTAGGAACTTTCTATGAACATAATCCTCACTCAAGCCTGTCCCATCCTGGGTTGTGGTAGTGTGTTTGATGTCACATTTGTAGATTAGAGACTTTAGTCCTTAAACGGTCCTGTGAAGCAAATCTGCTTCTGTTTGGTTGTCTCTGTTGCCGCCTTTGTCTAGATCACGTAGGCATAGATTTATTTGCCTGAGGCCATTTCTTTTTGTAATACGAAAGAAGAAAAATTTATGTAAAATAATGCACTTTATTTATCCATTAAATGTGGGTCCAAGCATCCAAGGTGCCAGGCATCTACTGCATGTTAAGAGCGGTTTGTTTTGTACTCTCAGATAATATTTATCTATGTACATCTCAAATCACAGTCTTGGTGGCCTGCAGAGAAATGTTTTCTCTTCTGTTTACTGCATGATTTAATTTTAATGCATTATACTAATCATGCCTATACTTATTTTGCTAAAAAAAAGCAGATATTTCACAGTTTCATAGAAATAGCTCTTTAAAGTTCTCACAGCTTTCCATTGAAACTGCATCCTGGGAAACATTATCTTCAGCAACAGAGCCATCCTTTAGCCAAAGTGCTTGGATCTCAGTGTTTGTTTATGTTTGATTATTTTAGTTTGGATACCTTAATGTAATGTTTTGTAGCTGTTTGTACTGCTGTGAAAACCATGTTTAGATCCTGAAAATGGATCCATAGCATTTAAAACCTTTTTTTTAATCTTATCTTATTTATTTTTTATATTATTTTTTTCTCCTCAGGCAATTTTGTGAACTAATGCAAAAAGGCTAAAGTACAGTAATAAAAGTAGTTTAAAAAATGTACATTGCCTCTCACTTTGAAAGATCTCTTCTTTTCATCTTGCAGTACAACAAAAGAATACAGAATCCGATTTTTTCATTTAAAATGTTTTTTCTGATATAAACCTCAATTTCATTCAGTGGTATATGCCAGCTGCTCATCTACCCTCAGTAATGAGCATGTATATTAGAATAATATGTTGTATATTAAATATAGGATATGATATAATTGCCATTGTCGGCGCAATTTGCTTGACACAGATGAGAAGACTGACCAAAAAATGACAGATGACTGCTTTGCTCACAAATAATCAGAAAAGTTTATAACACAATTGCAAAAGTGGAGGGATCAGGTTCAGGGTCTCCTAAGAGATTCTGTAGTGGTCTCTGCCCTTCTGTTCTGGGTTACAGATTTTATAGGACTGTCCTATGAAGTTGTAATGCACGCCTCCTACCCTGGGACCATGCCCATATTAGGAAAAAGGAAGGAACTACTCTTCCTCTATGATCACCTATAGCCTACTTTAATTTATCAAGCCAATCAGGAGTCGGAATGTCCTTGCTACTTGTAGCACAAGACAGCAGAAAGAAAAAACACATGTTCTCCTGACTGACCAGAGACCTTTTTGAACATACAACTCATAAAGTTGCTTCTAAGATGTAAAGTATGGGGAACATAGGTCCCTACTTCTAACCTTAAGACTTCTGCTTAACCTTAAATGAATCAAACAACAATCAGGACCTGAATAAATGAATCACTGAATCACTGACTGAATACTGAGTGTGAATACATGTAAAGGAGTAAAGAAAATAAAGAAATAAATGAATAAAATGATTCAAATGTAAATTTCTCCAACACCATATATACAGTAACCCCCTTTTTTGTAGGGGTTGCATTCCAAAAGTACCCACACATAACAACCACATTGTTGTAATGTAATTAAATGCCTAAGAATATAATTTTTATAGCGTAAATCCTCAAATACAAATACAAATATTTTTCCCCTTTCTACAAATACATTTTTTTAACCTGTCATGTCTGGCATCTTAGACAGCTTTGCTTTTCCAAGTGGGGCTTGATCGTGTAGGCCCCTCGTGTTCTCTGAGCTTTATATATTTGTTCACTTATCTTTAAATAAGGCCAAATCAGACAGTGGGGTATGAAAAACACAGAGAAAACTGAGAACAAGAGAAAGAAGAAGAAAACAAATAACGAAGAAAGAAGGAACAAAAAATAAAGAAATAATAAAAAAAACAGTCACAATAGTAAAAAATATGTATACAAAAAAAGATAAATAAGTAAACACTGGAGGTTGAAAGTCCCATTGAAAACTGCTGCCCCTGTGGGATCACACAATAACTGCATCTGCCACCAGCCACACAAAACCAGAAGAGATCCCAAAGCCACTGCAACACTGCAACACACACAGCATACACTCCTACTGTCAGTACTTCAACAGCACTCAGAAACCTGCAGTTCCTCGTAGACTGTGCCTGTGCGAGCAGATGCATGTCTGAATTAGTGCATGTGTGTGTGTGCCTGTGTGCCTCTTAATTGTTTTGTTTGCGCCTATGTGGATATGTGTGTGAATTGGTGTATACAAATAAGGATGTGGGGGTGCGCATATAGATATGTGTGCCTGTGTATGCATTTGTGTAAGTGTGTGAGTGGGTGAGTGTGTGAGCGGAGGGGTAAATGTATGAAGGGGTGAATGTGTGAGGGGGTGAGTGAGTGGGTGGATGAATATGTGGGTGGTTGGAATAATGTGTGGGTGGGTAAAGAATTTGTGAGTGGGTGGATGAATGGGTGAGTGGGTGGATGAATGGGTGAGTGGGTGGATGGATGGGTGAGTGGGTGGATGGATGGGTGAGTGGGTGGGTGAATGTGTGAGTGAGTTTGTCATGGAATGATTTGCGATAAGGGAAAGGTGCCACAACCAAGCCGCCCCCGTGCCCAAGAGAGGCCACAGAACCCTGGAGCCCCAAAATACACTGGAGGGCAGAGGGGGGCCCCCGTGACCGTCGGTCAGGATCCCAGGCGGCCCATGGTGCCAGTGCGCCAAACCCTGCAGGCGCAGGCAGACTGCGGGGTCCATACCCCATGTGTGTGTGTGTGTGGCTGAGGGAGATAGCAAGTATAAGAGATGCAAGTGTACATCTCAACAAGTTATTTTTCTGTTTTATTTTAGGTTGGTCCGCCAACTGTAACCTGTTCTGTAATAATAAACAGTAGTTTACGGCAGACCTGTATCATTCCTTTCTAGTGATGCTACGGTACGAAGAAAAAAATACCAAGACACGAACGAGACCAAATAGATTCGAGACCAGGACAAGACCGAGACCAAATGGAGTCAAGACCAAGACCACAAAAAAGACCGGTTTGAAGAACTACAGCACTAGCAGATCCCCCAATGCCCTGACAGAACACACATAATTTCAGTGAAGCAGAAATGTTAGTCCATAAACATAGTGATAAGTCTTCACATACAGGGCAGCTGGATGGCCTAGTGGTAGGCCCTACAATCAGAGGATTGGGGTTCAAATCCCAAGGGCTCGCGTCACCGCTGAAGTACCTTTGAGCAAGGTACCATCCCCTCACAATGCTTCATGTAGGGAATGGGTTACATGCAGAGAAAACATAAAAAAGCATCCTTATGTTTAAATTTATGCTGAATTGAGGATTTAAGTTGTTTATATTCTAAAAAATTACCACTATGAATACTGTGATATAAGTTCTTGAAATAGAATAAACTTTCCATTTTAATTAATCTGCTCCAAGTGCCTCCT
Source organism: Ladigesia roloffi (assembly GCA_037577295.1). Lineage (NCBI taxonomy): Eukaryota > Metazoa > Chordata > Actinopteri > Characiformes > Alestidae > Ladigesia > Ladigesia roloffi. The sequence continues at coordinate 740,187 of JBBKCR010000134.1, read as the reverse complement.
TCCATGATGTGAAGTTTATAAGCCTTTTGTTGAGTAGGATGTCAGGATTGTTTCAGATGGGTGTAAGGTTGCATATGGTAAGTGAAGCTTTAGGCTGTCAGAGATGTACTGATGTTAATGCTTTTGAAACAATTATGATGTTTAATGCTGGAGCTGATAAAGGGCAAATCTGATATATCTGTGTTCTCACAGAACATTTGTTCTACATTTAGCCAAAGTGTATCTAGTGGGCTGGGGTTTATCAATTTTAGTACAAACTGTAGCCTATTTGAGAGGAAGTAATAATTAAAGATCTAAACCTCCACAGGCTTTTTCTTTAGGGATTTTTAAATGATTTGTGGTGGTTTGTCTTTCTATAAGAATTTGGAGATGTGTAACTCTAATGTCTTGAACCAGACAGATGATGGTTTATAAGGGATCATAAAGAATTAGTAGTTGATTTTGGGTAAGACCATCATTTTAATAGCTGCCACTCGATATGCCAGTGATATGGGTAGAAACTTCCACCGTGTGAGATCATCTTTGTTTTAAGAAGTGGAGCATAGTTTAGTTTTGGTAAGTCTGAGAGCCTGGGGGAGATGTATATACCTAAATATTTGATGTTTCCTGATTGTAATTTGTTGGTGGATGAGATGTAAAAAACAGACAATGAATTTTGATCAGTTAATAGAATAATCAAAAACTACTAAAAAAATCTGCTGAGAATGTATCTGTTATTGAGATTGTCTTAATTTTTTCACTTTCACCGCTGTCACTAGGGGTTTTATTCCGCCCGTCGTCATGTTGGAACAAACACTTTTTAAAACCTTAATTGGAGTAATTTCACATTGGAACAAAAATTGGACTGATTGTGGGCTTGTTATCTATAAAATGAACTGTGTCTGCCATCTATGTGAGCTTGTTTGAGTGAGCAGACCCCGTTTGAGTCCCCCCCCCCGGAGTTGTGGGAGTCCATATTCGAATTAGAATGGTTTAGTCCACATACGTCACACTGAATTGAATCTGACTGGGAAGGAAAAAAAAACGCTTGATTGAATAGTGAAGTCAGGTGAGAGGGCTGTAATACTATGGAAAGAGTCATTATGTATCGGCTCGGATTCGGTTCCGAGTCATTTCGGGCGTCGCAAGCCAAAACAACACGTGATTTATCCAGTAAAAACAAGTGTTTTTAGCCTGAATTTTGATTAAAAAAACACCACAGCAGAACAATTAGAAGACTAATGAAGGTGTTCAATGGGGATTTGTGAACAACAGTGAGGATTTTATAGAAGAAATTTGAAAAGACGCACTTTGAATCCCAGACAGACGCACCAGAAGCCATTCTGGGAAACTGTGAAAAAAGTAAGAAAAAGTATGTAGTTTGGTCCATTCATATAAGAGCTTTCTTGTTGGCCCTCTTTCTTGGATTCTCATGACACTTGTCAAAACAATACCACTGTCCAGTGGCGGACTGGGACAATAATTCAGGCCGGGAATTTGACTCCACTCCCAGGCCACCTCTGCTGCTGCAGTCACCA
>JBBKCR010000134.1:725213-738570 GCA_037577295.1 Ladigesia roloffi | reverse complement strand
GACCTCTGCCATCATTTTAAGTGGGAGAACTTGCACAATCGGTGGCTGACTAAATACTTTTTTGCCCCACTGTATTTATACAACAGGTTAATTACTGAAGTTACCCTGATAATAAATAAAAATAACCCTGAATTACAAAAAAAATAAAAATAAAAAAATAAGTGGGAAAAACTTTTGATTGGTAGTGTGTGTGTGTGCGCACATGTGTGTTTGTGCGTGTATAGGGAGAAGAAAGGGCAGTGCATAGAAACGAGCGCAGGTTGGCCGACCTGAGAGAATTCTGCACCACAGTCGTTCCGCTGCCGCTTCGGCGGATTCAGTCCACTGGGTGTCCTGTTGTTACCCTTTGTGACTGGAGCACTGACAAGGTACACACACACACACACACACACTTTCTTTCAGAGATTGTAGGGAAATCTGAATTTTCAATAAAATCAATAAAAACAAATGAAGCTACTCAGTATTTTTGGTTTTTATGAACATATCCCTGTCCAGGCATCAGTGAAACGAGGAGAAAAATATACTCTGGTGTCCAGCCCTACCGGGGAGACCTGGACTGTAAAGAACAGCCGGGGAGAAATCAAGGTTATCCCTGGAGTGTGTTTCTTCATTCCTCCTCCTGACTCGGAGGCTATTGAACGAGTGGAGAGGTGAGAGACGCGGTTGTGAACATAGTGTAATGACATTTTGTCTATGAGCCCCAGTGCAACATATAGCAACATTTGACAAAGTGCAAGTTACAAAATACATTAAATCCGAAAAAGACTTCCGTGCTGTTCACATTGTGTGCCATGGTGGGTTCATGTATGACAGAATGGCCACTTTCACTTTCTCTTATGAGCGTGACTCAAAAAACAGAAAAACTGAAAATAAAGTGTCATTGAAAGTCCAGAGTGTAATAATAGAAGTATATAGAAGTGTAATAATAAAGTAGTACACTAGCTTGGTACTTGGTTAGGATGTAAAAATAATTATATGTGAAAAGTATTAGTGTCTTTATGGTTGTGTTCTATTGTTGTTTCATGCATCCCCGCTAATAAAGTGTGTATGTGTGTATACAGTCTGGAACAAGATCTGGATAGTCTGAAGAGAAGAAGAGGTTCTCTCCATGCTTCCTTAAGGGCTCCCATTGAGGAGGTGGTGCATGTCACTAAAACAGGTATATATTACATACATTTCCTTTCCAGGTTATCTTATTGGTTTTATGAGTCAAATAAAAAAGCTTAAAGTCAAATGTTGCAAAAGTTTGAGTGATTGCATATGTGGCAGCCTAAGGTGCAAGATCCATCCTACCATAATAATTATTTTTTAACTATTTGCTTGTTTTAAGCCACATAGCTCTTATCAATAGACCCTTTAGAATATCTGGAGGCAATGGCAATGGAAGACACACCCAAAAAATAGCGATACAGTGTCCATAGTTAGATTTTAAGACTAACCAAAGCAAAGCAGGCCATTCAACACCCAATTGAGCAGATTAGTACTGTTAAAGGTGGTGCATACCCATCCAGGAAGGAGGCGCAGGTGCAGATTTCCATTTGCCCAAGATATATTTATTTCCAGAAGGGAACACAAAAAGGCATGATGACCAAAACCCCTAACGCAAGGGATGGGTACACACCAGGGGGAATGTGAGGGGATGTGAGGGAGGATTGGCAACATGAACATGAATTCAAGACCTCTATATCCAGAATATGCACAGTCAACAACAAGTACAGTGAGTTCACAGCGATCTAGTTAGGATTGCACAAAACCTATGATCAACAAAGAAAAACAAAAACCCCACAAAGAAATAAGCAAATAAAATTCTGAAGAAAATGTGCAAACCTCCAGGAAGTGCCACCTGCCTTGTCCTCTCTGGCTAAAAGCCACCTTAACGCGCAATTAGTGACCTCAGTCAGGATTGCTGTTCCCGTTACTGACCGATACCGGGAACCTGAAACAGAGGAGAGAGTGAAACACAAAAGCGGTATGGTGTTCACACTCTCCGTGCTCAGTGCCAGGACAGTGTCCGAGAGGAAAATACACCAAAACAAAAAATAATAACAATGATCGAGTTTGTTTTAGCTGGGCCTTATTTCTTCTCTGCAGCACTATATGAAGACTTTTCACATGTGTGCAGTGCTCTTAAAAACCCTACTTGCTGTGAATACTTTGGTCCTTCTTTGCCTACAGTGATAGTGAACAGTGCCCCTCAGGACTCCTCGAAGGCTGGAGACCTGGCCAGACAACTGGACAGGCTGATCGCTGACCTGCTGAAGCTGGAGAAGGAAGTCTTCAGAAGACTAAGAGCTCCTTTAGATGCGGCTGACCGTACCAGAGACCTCACCATAAGAATTCAAGATCACGAGGTAGGATATTTAACCCCTCGTCAGACACCTGGTATTAGAGATACAGTGGGGTTGGGGGGACTACACTGTTGTTACAGCTTGAGAAACTTAGTTGGTCTGACGTTGTTACAGCCTAAGAAGATTTTTTGGCCTAATGTTGTTACAGCTTGAGACACTTTATTAGCTTGATGTTGTTATACCCTGAGAAACTTTAGAGACTTGATGTTACAGCTTGAGAAGCTTTATTGATTTGTTGTTGTTACAGCCTGAGAAGATTTTTGGCCTAATGTTGTTACAGCTTGAGAAGCTTTATTGTTTTGATGTTACAGCCTGAGAGGGTTTATTGTTTTGATGTTACAGCCTGAGAGGGTTTATTGTTTTGATGTTACAGCCTAAGAAACTTCATTGGCTTGGTGCTTTCATAGCCTGAAAAGCTTAAGAGTTTTGTTGCAAATTAAGAGGCTTTATAGGTTGAGAGGCTTTATTAATTATTTGCTGTCTTTCAGAGAGCTCTCTTGACCCTGAGAAATCTGGAAGCAGAGAAGACATCCATTCAAAGAGAGATGAAGCCTCTTTTATCTCAGACATCTCTGGGACCCACTACATCTTCCCTTCCTGAAATAATTAGTTTCGCCAACAACAAGATTGAAGACCTCATCGCCCTCACTGACCTCTATGGGAAAAAGTACATTAATTTCAGACGTAGATCAATGGGTTCTGTAACTTTAAATGCACTAATTTAAGGAGAAGTTCAGTGTGAAATGGGGTGTATTTAAACATTGAACGATTATTAACTTTTGTTGAGTAGCCCACCTTCATTTCCCCCTCACATTCCATAACACAACACCTTTAGCCGATGCTAACCTCAAGGCTCTGCTAGGCTGATAATGGTAGGGCATGGGGCGTCACATGGCCAGGGGAGATAAATCACTATTTTACACCCTTAACAATGCTCAAAGTAGCTCCACACTTCATTTCTAGTATTCTGAGGGCCCTGACAATTTTCAAAGTTCTCAAAGAGGCTTTGAGAACTTAGAATGTGCACAGGTAGTTTATTAAAAAGACAGTTTATTCAGAGAGTACCTTCAGGGATTTTTCTGGTCTTCAAATAAAGACACGATAACTCTATGAACAAAACTACAGATGAATAGTCATGCGAATAATCCCAGTAGTTATGAACTGGAGTTGGTGCAACAGGAGTTGACAAATCTAACCAGGATTGCAGAATATGAGGACACCGATTTGCCATGTCCTTCCTGTTTGTTCATGCTTGTCAGTCGACTTATCGTTAAACTACCTGTGCAATTTCAAAGTTCTCAATGTCTTGTTTTAAATGTCAGGGCCCCTTAAAATTCTAGAAATGAACTGAGGAGCTACTTTGAGCCTTGATAATGTTGTAAAAATAGCAATTTATCAGCACTGGCTACGTGACCATATAAGCCAAGAAGAGACTTGAGGTTACCTAAAGCATGTGTTTCGGAATGCTTTAACCATTTCATCACAAAATGTTTTGTTAAATATCAAACACTTGTCCACATTATAATTGTAATTATATTAGGTGGCTTTTATGTAGGTCAGCAGTGATTAATTAAAAAAATTTCTTTTTTTAAGATGATTTTTATTAAATATTAAGTGAGTAACAAGCAAATGTAGAAAATCAGTTTGTGGCAAAACCTTTGACTGTTATTGTATGCCTTTATGTATAAAAGTACAAGGGTATGACAAATATGAAATAATAGAGCCAAATGGAGATCTAGGGAGAGAAAAGAGATCATCAGTTGAATTTTACAAATTTTCTGAACTATTTAGTTACTTTAAATGACACCTTTTCCAAATCATGTCATATTGGATTAATACTTTACATTGTTTTTGTATTTTCCAAAGGGCAAATGCTGTTATGTTTTTGGAGAACCAGATTAAACAGGTTGACAAGACTCTCACAGGGTTTGAGGATAAACTGACCTGGGACACAGTCATCCCTGATAAGCCCAGCGCCATACAGGACCATACTCAAGTCCTCCAGGTCAGGAGCTAAAGGCCAATTCCCCTTCCATAAATAACTGAGCAAAATTTATGCAAATGTCATGCAAATCTTTCACAGCAAATGATAATCAATGGTTCGGTTCCAGATGCCTCCAGCCGTTGATGCCTCTGGTCATTGCTTGGATTTTTTAAATAATACTGGGCTCCCACTTATATACTGTACATAAAATCACTATTTACTGTATGTTATATTTATTCTTGTTAGTTTTATATAGCATATTTAGTAACAGTAATGAAAACAAAATCAAATGCTCATCTGGTTCCTAAGACTTTTGCACAGTGCTAAATTTTATTTGCTTAATATTTATTAACTGAGAATCTGTTATTAACATGAATTAAGACACAAGTATTTGTTTGAACACATTTGTATTATCGTTTAGAATATCCAGACAGATCTTACAGCCAAAAAGGACGACATCAGTAAGCTGAACCGGGATCTTGAGCTTACTGAGCAGCTGTGTGGCCACTTACAAAAGAGTTTCCAGGAATACTGTCCTGATATTCACAGACAGGAGACCGAGGCCAGACAACTTAGGAATCGCTATGCTAATATCAACAACCAACTACAGCAGAGGTGAGAGGCTTTTTCAAGAGGGCTTTAACATTAGCAATATTTTAAGGCCATTATCTAATGTTTGATTAGTTGGCATATATGTTTTTTCTGTATATCTTAATCACCTTAGTCTTTATTAGGAATTAATTTACTGTCAATTATAAGTAAACTTTTATTTTATATAAAAAAAAAAATTTAACTTATAAAATTTCACCTCTTGTACTGACCGCAACATTTTTTGATGTGAGGGTTACGGCAAGCAGGATCCAAAAGGTTTAATGGAACAATGTGGGGTCCAGTGTTCACAAAAAACATGAGAAAATACAAAAACAAAATAATCTTTTATCTTGAATCTTCTTTCTGTTAGAAAACATTCCATAATTCTTTACTTTTGTCAGTTTGTAAAAGTAAAATCTCTTAATTTGTTCTTTTGTCACGTAGATTAACTCTGATGCACGAGGCAGCTGATAAGTACCAGAGTTTCCAGAGTTCAGTTAACTCTCTCAACAACTTTCTGAACAACGTACCCAAAAAGAAGATCTACATGGCCGACAGCGAGACAGAAGTTATTACCAAGCTGAACTCACAGAGGGTCAGTTTTTGATCCATGAACAATTTGATGTATATAATATATTAGAAATATAATTTTTGTTAATTCATACTGAAACAATTAACTCTAATTTTGTATTAACTGTGGATTATTGACTATGGATTAACTATGGATTATTGAACAGTGAAGTTGAAAATAATCATTAATAAAAGAAAAGATTATGGCTTAGTTATTTTAAAGAGGCATCCTGTTACTGTCTGGTTGCAGAGGACAGTGGAAGAGCTCAAAAGAAAGACAGATGATGTGGAACGAATTGTGAGGCTTTCCTGTGAACTGCAGATCATTCTTAAAGTAAGACTTTAAGGCAACCAAGGGAATGTTATAGCACATTCATAACAACATAACATGTATTGTGCAATGGTATAATATCTTTATATTTTGCTTCCGAAGAGCCAGACATTTTTATATTTCTAATTTGGTTTAGAACTTTTCCAGGTTTCCTGAAGGATTTTCAAAGACTCATTTTCCTGAACCTGACCAATTTCAAGGGAATGTTTGTTGCTTTTTAAGCCACATAGTGACCTACGTATGAAACAGAACAAAGCACTAATGAAGAAACATGTGCAGATAATTCCTGATGTTCAGGCCAGTGATTAGTATACTTTTGGTGTTGAACGAAGAGTAGCTGGTACACTTTTATCTAGACACCTTACATCTTTGTTGCAGGAAGGAGATATCCCCATTTCTTTCATTTAAACCACTCAGTATGCCAAAAAATAAGAAAGTATTTTTCACCAACAAGTAATGAGAAGTGGTTCAAGACTTTTGCACAGTACTGTTAATAGCTTTGTACTGAAATAAGGGGCCTTTTACTGTGAAATTAGTGTTATAACTAGAAGAAATATCTGTAAGACTCCTTATGTCAGTACAAGGTCATTTATTTTACAAAATATCTGTTTAATAAATGTTTATTGGTATAAAATATGAATACATTTTAAAGTTTTGCTTTATAAAAACATTACTCACTGCTTGTACATGTGTTGTGAGAGCCTTCAAATGATGGGTTACTTTTTCTTTTCTAATATCTCAACTATTACTGGGCAAGAAATCTTTCTTATGGCTTTGGAAACAATTATTTTCTCTTTGTGTTACTAGGAATATGAAGTTATCTCTTATAAGTACCAGAAAGCTGTTGGAAATGCTACAACTGACTTAAAGAAGCAGTATTCCCGTACTCTTTCCAGTGCGGTGCAAGTGAAGGTATGTAACAATATGATTGTTTTCCTTTTTGATTCTGATATATATCAGGATAATGTTAAGTTTATCTTTTATAGGAAAGAGACACTGTGAAACAGTACAATGAAGAGCTGGCAGAGAACATTCAGCTTCTAGACCAGATGAGATTTGCCAGGAATATCAAGAACACGGTGAGATGAAGACAAAGAACAAAGCCTAGATAAAGTTTATACAGCCCTGCGCAAAAGTCTGTTTATCTGAGCAGTGAGGGACTACATACGTAACAGAATGAGTGGTTTCAATAACTTACTGTATTAATGTTTAGATTCCCAACTGCTTAGCTAAACAAGTTTTGAATATAATTTTCTCATGGTATTGTATGTCAAGATAATATACAAGATTCAGTGTCAGTTTAACTGGGTAGTTGTAGGGATATAAAATGAATACACCATATTTGTTTAGTGAATCAGGCTCAGTCATTTTTGGTTTATTCCTCTAGCTAATTGAGACTCTAGCTAATTGAGCTTTGCTGCATAAAACAAGTTTAGCTAACACATAAAATTTCATGACATAGAAGTAAGTTAAAGTGATTTTAAAAATATTTTCAACACTGTCTAATAAATAGTCCACTTTTTATTGAAAAATAATCTATTAGGAAATATTCAAATAAGTTCCTACCAAATATTATGCTTACCATCATTTTGTTTCTCTTGTGGTGACCCTCTGAACAGAACCAAGAGACTGTGAGCCATGTTGTAGTTCATCAGCAATTGCAACTACAGAGCCAGCAGAGGGAATTTGAGGAGGTGGAGACCCAGAAGAAGCTGCTGGCAGAAGAGACCTCAAGACGTATTCATGCTGAAAATGAACTTGAGAGCTACAGGAAGAGGATGCTTTCTCTCAAAAGTCGAAGAGGAGTGGAAAGGGTGGAGGAAAAAGAGACACTGCAGTACTACCGTGATTCTGGACTAGAGGCTGATCTCGTGATCCTGAAACAAAAGACAAATGATGAGGTCTTAAAACGCTCTGCAACCCATAAGGAGATTGAAATCATCAACCAGAAGATTGTCAGTCTGGAGCATGAGGTGACCACCATCAAGCCAAAGCTTGTAACCAAGGTGTTTACTGAGTATGAAAAAGATCCCCAACTAGAAAAGGAAGCTGCCAGGATCCGAGAAGAGATCTATAAGTTAAGGGAAGAAATAAGTGTGCGGGAGACTGAAGTGGTGAAGATGAGCACTGAGATCACATTCTTGGAACGAAAGAAACCAACAATTAAAGAGAGGATAGTAAAGAAAGAAGTTGTCAAACTAGAAAAAGATCCTGATATGCTGAAAGCTATCATTGCATTTAAGGATGAAATCTCAGATGAGGGCATCAGGTGCAAGACCTTAAACGATGAAATCTTTCACCTAAGGAGCCAGATCAACACGCTAGAGAGAATAATTTCCACCGTGCAACCCAAGATTGTAATAAAGGAGGTTAAAAAGGTGGAGCAAGACCCAGAGCTCTTAAGAGAGTCCAGGATTCTCAGAACAAGTCTGGAAGAACTGATACTAGAAAACAGTGTCTTGGTGAAAGAATTCAATAGTTTTCAGGTTCGTTATAGTGAGGTACAGACTTTGACACCCAAGATAGAAGTCAAGGAGATTATAAATGAAATTTATAGAGTTTCTCCTGAAACTGAGATAGAACTGAGGCGCCTTAGGAAAGAGCTTCAAGAGTTGGGAAGAAAGCGTGTTGAATTTGAGAATGAGGCAAACATAGTTATAGTGGACCTTAAGGGTCTGCGTATGCAGAAACCTAAAGTGGAGGTGAAGGAAACAACTCACGAAATTGTTAAAGAAGAGAGAAGTCCAGAAATGGTCCGTGAAATATCAAGGCTAAATGAACAGCTGACCCTCCTTCGGGCCACCTACACATCTACACTGGATCAGCTGAATATTTTGCAAAAAGAGAGAGATCACTGGAAGATGGAGAGGTCCAGGATTGAGACACAAGTTGTCAGCAGGGAAGTTATAAAATATGAGAATGATCCACTCCTGGAGAAAGAGGCTGAACGGCTGAGAAAAGTTGTAAATGAGGAAGTTCAGCATCGCCGGGTTGTTGAAGAAAATGTCTTTGACCTTCAACAAAAATATATCATCCTGGAGAGACAGAGACCTGAAGAGAAGATCATATACCAGGAGGTCGTTCTACTCCAGAAGGACCCAAAACAGATTCTTGAGCACGAACGACTAAGCAAGAGAGTCAATGAGGAATCCAAGTCACGTAGTGCAGTCGAAATGGAAGTGCAGAGGCTAAGGGCCCTTGTTTTGGAGAAGGAAAAAAGTCTGGCTCAGATGGATGATAAGCAGAAGAAGATTTTTGTTGACACAGAGCTTAGGCAAATCAAGTCTCGGATCTATGAGCTTGAGACGTGTCCTAAGCCCATTGAGGAGAAGATAATCATTGAGGAGGTTGTGAAAGTAGAGAGAGATCCCAATTTGGACAAACTAATTAATGGCCTTCGGAGTGAGTTGGAGACTGAGAGCAATAGGATAACCACTATTCAAAGAGACACCCGAAATCTTAGGCTTAGGGTAGAAGTCTTGACCAAGGAGAAATCTGTGGAAAGGATGGTCTACAAGGAGGTGATCCGGGTTGAGAAGGACCAAGCTGTTGAGGCAGAAAGAGAACGGTTGAGGAACCAAGTAGCAATAATCAAGAGCACCAGGCAAAAGCAAGAGGATGAAATCCAGCGCCTCCAAACTAAAATTACCCGTTTCCAGACAACAGTGGTTACTGTCTCAAATGAGGAGACCAACCTTACCCGAACTAGGGATGCATTCCTGAAGGAGAGGGAGGACCTCCTTCGGGAGTTAAAAAGGATAGAAACTGAAAAGCAAGAAAGTACTGTATCATTCCAGTGTGAGTCCAAACTACTGAGTGAGAGGACTCAAGAATATAGGCAGAGAATAATCAAGCTGGAGTCTGAGATACAGAGTTTGGAAAAGGACATCTTGGCTGAGAAAAACAGGATAAACCAAAGGGAGGCCACCATTATTGAGCTTCAGAATGCCATTAAAAAGGAGGACCATTCTGAAAAGCAGATACGAGAAACCACAAAATCCACCAAAATCACTATTCTTGATCCAGAAACTGGGAAAGACATGTCACCATATGATGCCTACATGGAAGGTCTTATTGATCGCAGCCAGTATCTACATTTGCAGACTCTTGAATGCAGCTGGGAGGAAATTACGAATAGTGGACCAAGTGGTGAGATCACTGTACTACAGGACCGCAAGAGTGGGAAAAAGTACTCCATCCAAGAAGCCGTGAAGGATGGGAGGTTGACCCAGTACGATGTTCAGCAGTACAAGGAGGGCAAAGTTCCCATCTCAGAGTTTGCTCTGATGGTTGCAGGAGAAAGAAAGGTAACATCTTACACAAGTTCAAACTTAATTCCATCCTCTCCAGTAAGAAGCACAGCAACTTCCATGTCAAACAGTTACAGCTCTTCAACACTGACACAACGGCCTTTGTACTCGAGCAACGGTCATTTGAACACAACCACAACTATCACTTGTGGAGATGAATTGTTCCCAATATCTGGTATTGTGGACACAATGACAAAGAGCCGCATGTCTGTGCGAAGCGCTCTGACCCGTAAGCTAATTGATCTAGAAACTGCTCAGAAGCTCCTGGAAGCTCAAGCAGCCACAGGCGGCATTGTTGACATCAATAAGAAAGAGCGATTCTCAGTTCATAAGGCAGCAGAACGTGGCTTGATTGACTCCAGTCAAATGCTCAAGCTCCTTAATGCCCAAAAGGCCTTCACAGGTGTGGAAGACCCTGTAACCAAAGAGCGCCTCTCGGTTGGGGAGGCAGCTCAAAAAGGTTGGATGCCAATCGAGAATGCTAGGCGGTATATGGAAGCACAGCTTCTCACGGGTGGCCTTGTAGACCCCAAAAAAGCTGGGCGAATGAGCTTGCAAAATGCCATCAGCACAAAGATGCTTGACAAATCCTTAGCAAGTCAGCTTGATGATGATTCACAACACTTGAAGGATTTGGTTGACCCCATTACAAAGAAAGCAGTTACTTACAAGGAGGCCATGGGACTGTGCAAGAAAGATACTACCACTGGACTCCTCCTGCTCCCAGTGACCTCTATGTAACCATCACATTCTCTCTCATACTCCAGTTTTCTTCCTTGCTTTGGGAAAAAGGTTTGCTCTTGGAGCAAATCAGATGCAGGTTATGGATTCATACAATATATAGAACAGTATACAAGTTTAAAAGTCCACGATGACTGTTTGCATTATGTAACTCACTTCTTTTTTACTGAATGTATATTCTTTCTATATATCAAATGGTGGTGTTTGCATATTTATCCAGTTTTTTTGCTTCAATTCTTTCACGTGCTTTCTGACAGTATCAACAATTCCACCAAACTTTCAATAAAGATGCACATATTAGTCAAGTCGTTTCATGAAATGTTTCACTACTTTACTCTCTGTAAAAAGAGTAAAAGGTTTTATTAAGACAGAAGCAATATTCAAAATATATGTTTATGTATATGAATTCGAAAATAGTATCTTTCATGGAGAATTTGAGAATGGAGAATAGATTTTGTACCATTTCTGTTGGCCCAGTCATTACAAAAGGTTTTTTCACATTGCAAAAGATTGGCAGCATTTTCAAATTCTGTTAAAAACAAAAACAACTGGAGATGCAGATGCAGGAAATCATGCCTGATATGCTGAAGGGTAACGTATTGTTGGGCTGTGTGCAGCAGATATTTCTTTCTATGTTTTATTATATGATCCAGCTTTTACAGGATTGTTAGTTATAACAAATTTCAAAAGTATATAGAAGGAAATAGAGATAATAGCCTTTATTACCTACACAAGGTGAATATCAGATTACAGAATAACATTATTTTCATATCTGTACATCAAAACAAAGCCCTTCATCTCATTTAACAGTGTTCCCTTTCTTATACTCGTCAGCGTCACCCGAGTGAGAAGACATACGAGAGTAGCACCCATTCAGATGAAATGGTCACTTTACAAACACTTTTCATTGTTTTTTTTAACATATGTTCATCTTGCCCAGAATTTTTGACAGTGCATTTCACTAAATCTGATTATACTGATATGGAAACTGTGGAACTATGGAAATCTGTCATAAAAGTAGGAGCTGTTTAGGAGAAAAAAAAACTGTCAATGTGCTTTAAATAAACATGGTTTGTGCTGTGAGGACTAGGCCTGTCACGATAAACAATAAATCAATTAATTGCACAATAATTAAAATGAGGTAGATAATATTCCGGCCGCGATCATTTTCATTTGTTTGCTTTCCAAAGGACTCCACTGTGGTACAGTGGTCTCTACCGCCCCCTCTCGTTTCCTTAAGGTAATGAGGCATGAACTCTCTTGTGGGTTAGCCTAAATGCTAGCTGCAGGGTGAGAAAATGCTAACTATGTACACATTTAAGCTGTGAATACCACTTACACCACTGTGTACGGCCGTCTCACTTACAGGAAGGGAAGTTTTTTTCTCCAGAGATCGGCACTTCTTTGGGAATGTGCCAGAACCTCTGAGTCTCATCTCTCCTCGTTTATCCTCAGAAGCGTGATGTGAGACGTGCTTCACTCGTCATCTCGCACTCTGGTTCGCTGTGCAACTGAAAAAGCTCTACGTTTGAAATACTGATAATAAAAAATAGCCAATGAATAGTATAATCAGGTGTAAATATATTTTAATTAAATGAGAATAGTCTAAATTTACAGAAAGACATTTAGAAGTGCAGAGAGCCAGTCCGGTTTTAACATGCACTCATTGCTCACTGCTTTTCTAGATGGGGCCACCTCTGGGAAACTTCACAGTTAAATAGGACTCAATGAGAGCTTTCCAAAGACTCCTTGTTTGCAATAATACCCCCTGCCGAACCAGAGTTATTAAGACGAAGACAAAAGTATAGGGACACGCTAGAATTTAGCACAGCAGGACACATTGCTACTCCTGAGAGATCCTGGCTTAAGCCACACAAAGTCAAGGTATGCTGGCTGTCCTACAATATCTTCCAATCCCAGGGTTATGTGATCTTTAGAAGTCAAGGTTAATGGATCTTTGAAAGGGTGCATTTGCATTATTATGTCATTTTCATCAGTCGATGTGGATACAGTGACAATATTATCGTTTATCACAATAATTTCTGGGACAACTTATCATCCAGCAAAAAGTGTTATCATTACAGGCCTAGTGAGGAACAACCTTTGCTCTCTTGGAGACGTAGCCTACTGCAAACTAAGTGTCTAAATTCATTGATCTTGTTAATTTAGGCCTTCTCTTGCTATTAATCCCCAGAAGGAGTCTCGTTCCTTTTTCTCCAGGTCGACCTGGGGAGAATGATTTCACTTTTTGGTAGGGATGTCCCGATCCGATCACTTGGTTTCAGACTCGATTGGAATCATTCACCTTATTATAGTATATAGAAGTATCGGATCGGGACTCGGTATCATTTCCCTTAGTATAGTATATAGAAGTATCGGATCGGGACTCAGTATCATTTCCCTTTGTATAGTATATAGAAGTATCGGATCAGGACTCGGTATCATTCACCTTAGTATAGTATATAGAAGTATCGGATCGGGA
>JBBKCR010000134.1:704728-725113 GCA_037577295.1 Ladigesia roloffi | reverse complement strand
TAATCAGCAATAAATATAACAATTTCTGATCAATACATATCAATTACATGCTTAAAATAACATACAGGTTAAAGCCCGCCCATTTCAAGACAACCCGACCCACTTCCTGTATAAATCCCGCCCCTTCCGAGTACAGATACAGATAATTAATCTGTTTTACAGATACAGATACAGATAATGCTGTACTCGCTCATCCCTAGAAATTACATTTATAGCATTTATTGCCATTTATATTTATATACACCCATATATTCGACAATATATGGACAAATATATATTATGTACACACAGTATATTTACATGACACTGCAATTAAATGCTCAAAAATATCCCTCTTTTTATTTTTTAATGTTAGATTTCCAGTATACTTTCCAGTTTACATTTTTTTCCAATAAAATATATTTTATGTGTGGATCTGTGTGGAAACACGCTGTCTCCTGTAAAGCGTTTCAGTCTGTCAAAGTTGTGGTGTCTGTGAGGGATATATACATGGCAGCCTTATCTAGGAGGTTACCACAATACATAACCTGCCAACTCTACACATTTCATTTACACACAGGTAAACTAACCTGATGCCTCCCCGTGAAGCATCCAGTGGCGAAGTTTCCTTGATTCCGGTTCCGTGAATTCTTTCTTTTTTTACCTTAAAATCTCTGAGAATATATAAAACTTAATGATCTCATAGAATCTCGGACTTTTTTCTTGTAAAATTGTGGCTTTTTTCTCATATATTTGCCACTGTAAACTAGAATAGCCAACTTTTAAATCTCGTAAATGTATTACTTATATCTCGACAGGGATTTCAGAGTTTTTTTTCCTGGAAAGTTTATGACTTTACAATATCAGAGAATCACCGAATTTTTTTTCTCATAAATTTACGTGTTTGATCCTGGAAATTTGAACTTTATTGTTGCACATATCTGACATTACAGTATCAGAGAATATCCAATATTTTTCATGCAAATATGACATTTATCTCAGAATTTCTGACTTTTTTTCTTTGATTCCATAGATTACATGCAAATCACATGTTTTACTTCAAGTAGCAAATTTGCCGTTTTCCGGTGTAATTAAGAGATGTGTCCCAATAGTTTTGTTCAAATAGTGTGTATCTGCCTGAACACGTGTCACATGTTCTTAATTCCAATTGGGCCAAAATCACGTGGTCCGGTACTTTAAAAGCAGCCGTCCTCACTTCTTCAGTCTTTTCGGCTCGGTAGGAAAGCTGCGAGTTAGTTAGTGGCGAAGCAGTGTATCAAATATGTTTAAAACAAGACGTGCCAGCTGCGGAAGGATGAAACCACCTTGAGGAAATGTAAGCCTTGAGTCGAAATGCTTCAAAATCATCGCCGCAGGTGTTTTACTTAATCGTATTTGTTTTATTTTCTTAAGTTAGCCTGATTTGTTGTGCAGCGTTTTATTTTGAGCAGAGATACCGCATTGCTGTGTTGTAGCTCCCCTCGTGCTAATTGACCATGTGATGAAGGTTTGAAGGAAGAATCTGACCGATTTCCTTCAAATAAGCAAAAGAATAGAGCTGTGGCTGGAAAATGCTAGCAGGCTAACACAGCCCGTGTACTGAGCAGAGTGGCCACGTGGTGCTTGGCAGGAACTATTTCTTAATTCAGCTGACTGATTTTTTTTTCTTTAATCTTAGGCAGAAATGGCCATCATGTTGGAGAAGAAACGTTTCAAGCAGAAAAAACGTTAATGGCTTACGTGGTATCAGGAGATTGCAGAGGTAAGATTTGGTGCAGAAAATCACTGTTCTATTGGGGGATGGGGGAGACTAGATGGGCCCACCGGTGCACGAATAGCATTGCTGTGTCTTTCTGGTGTTTAGTTTTTAGGTAACGTGTGTTTTGGTTGAAAAACGCTGTTTAGCAAGCGACATTTTAATACTTTGGGCTTTGCTCGCATGGACAGTTTTAAATTCGGTGAACTTCAAATGTGTAACCTTGCAGTAAAATTAATTTAATTAAATTACCCCTGTAAATACACCAAACTACTTGATTTTTAACGAGGTGGCCAATAATTTGTAAACAAATCCCTTTATTAAAAAATTATTTGAGCGTGCGTGTGAAGCCTGTAAATTCCAGCGTGTCTTTGAAGTTGCGCTGAGTAAAGTCTATTTGAAATGAAGATCTTTACTGCATGTACAATACAGAGGACGAATATGATGGGCACAGATGGCTTTCTTTTAATGTGTTGCCCTATAACGACATGCCTACTTTCCCTCTTCCTTTTATATAGATATCTAGGAGGATGTTCCTTCAGGCTCAAGGAAGTTTTCTGACTCAAATTCTGATAGAACCCTACATTTGCTGTTTCGAGTATTAAAAGGTAAGCAGTGTGTACATTCCAGTTCCGAACTTCAGTCCTGGGATACCCTATGCATTTATGGCACTCAACACAAGACAAAGCAATGAGAATAGATCTTGTTCTGGTTTGTAATATGAAGTGGTGCTATGTGGGATCCAAGGACTGAGATGGGACTTTGCTTTTATGAATTTGATTTCTAAGATGAAAATGCTACATAGGAAGTGCCGTCTGATGCGATAACTGACGATGGTAAAAGCTAATCTGTTCTGAGGAATCTTCAACATCTACATTATGATTGCACTCTAAATTTGTTGTGCAGCTTTTCTGATTGGACACTTTCTCCTCAGGTGTAGCTTTGGCTGTTTGCTTCAGATGCATCAGCTCAGGTATGTGACTGTAATGAATGACTTATTATATCACTCGCCATTGATGACATCAAAGTTATCCCTGTCTGAAATGATCGTGTGGAGTTTTGGTAACCTGAGGCTTGCCTTGAATATTTCAGAACATAACCCCCTCCCCCACATGCTAACAAACTACTTTTTCTTTTCAGATGTTGAAGATGAAGTCACTTGTACTGCAGAACTTCACATGGCTTCAAATTTAAACACTGCTTGAGTTATTAAACATTTATTCATATGTATAGACAAACATTCCAAAAAATTGTGGCCGTTTCTGGTCATGCGGTGTGAAAGGCGGAGTTGTAAGGTGCTTTCTTCAGTGTGTCCAGGAACAATTGCTCGTCCTGAAGAAAATCCCGGTCCTGGAAATGGGAGGAATAAATGCTTTAGCCAACTGTAGATTTCATCTTTATGTTCATGCAATAAAGATGTTACACAGCGCTGATTCTACAGAATTAATGTACTGCTCACAACTAAACTGGGTCATTGCAAGACTGTTTGTGTACAATCACTAGCCGTGAATAAAACTGAATTGTGGAAATCACAACACACTTTTTGTGGTTTTTGTTCCCGCTGCAGTCTAATGTATTGTCCAAAAATACTGAACTAATGTAAAGTGTTTACTTGACTGAACTGCAGGCATTTTTCTATATTTCAACAAGCTATGCTGTCAGGAGAACCTTGAAATTGCAGTTAATGTACAGAACTTTGCTCCTGTTTTAGCCATCAGTGGAATTTACTATTGTAAACTTATTGCTATAGTTTCTGCTTCCACCAGAGAAGTTAGAACTTCTATTGTAGACCAATCTGCATCCTGATGACCACGGAGTTGGAAGTGTATTAATGACCAGTGAAGGGAGGAATACTAGCCTGATGAAATGTAACCATGAGTTGTGCGGTTTTACCTTTTCTGCTGTGTGTTGAAGCAGGGCCAACGTTGCCTGTAGCTCTGGAGAAATGCAGCTGGGGACATTTGTCTCTGCTGGAACAGGAAACGGTCACTAGAGCAGCTAGCTGTGTGCTATCAAATGCAGGTGTAAATCTTTGGGCAAAAAATGGCAGTTTTGGAAGCTAACCTTGTGAAGACTAGAGCTGGGTGAGGTGACAGTAGGTTTCCTTTTTTAATTTTTTTTTAAGGTTGACTGGATGTTTGTCACATTTAACAGAATGAAATGAATTACCACAGATTGAGCTTGCGTTTGCTTTTCCACTAGTGTTACTTGAAGGTGTGGTTTGGCAAAATTATACTCCACATTTTTAAACACCCAAGGAGGGATATAGAACTGTTACACTGTTAATGTGGCACACATTTTATGTCTATACCTGTTATCTGTGTTTTGAAGGAGCATTCAAGTAAGAAATTCATTACATCTTGTCCACTGTACATATGACAAATATTTAAATCTGAACATAAGCCACTTCAGGAAATTTCAACCATTACAGTCCGTGTGTGGTTTGCTGACACGTACAGGCATAATGCAGAGGAAGAAATAAGGTTTTTAAATATTTAATGCAATTATGTGTCCACTCTGTCAGACTAAATGCTATATACTTTTGACCACACTGAGGCATGAAGAATTAACCGGTAATGGCTAAGCACAAGCATGTTTCTTCATAATGAGATAAAAACATACTTTTGATTATTTAGCCCTTGGATTGTGCTGATGTACAGAATCATAAGACATATTGTCAAAATAAACTCAAACTACACAGTAAGTACATTAATATGACAGTATATTATTTGAGAAATTGCATACAATTTTACAAAAAAAAAGCACTCCCTAAATGTAATATTTTACACTATAAGAGACATACCTCTCACATGGAGCTTCAACGCTCGCTCAAACAAAAAGTTCCTCTCCTGTAGTGGTGCTCTCCCCTTAAACAGATTTCTGCTCCGCCATTTTCCCACATGTTGTTTAGGCTATTTTAACTGGTATTATGGTACAAAACAACTAGTTTAATAATAAACGTTTTTTGGTATGAACGCTTACACTGCCCAGTACTAGTGAGGACACTCAAATTTGTCCTCTGCATTTAAGTCATTCATCTGACAAACAGTGGCTTCCAGTGGTGCAGTGTGTGGGGACAGCACCTTGCTCACGGGTGCCACTGGAAATATTCAGTGCTAACAGTGGGGTGTCCCATTACCTCCAACTGGAATGAGGGCATATACCTGTTTGTAACATTGCAGCAGACACAGGTAAGGGACTGATGGGAAGGCCTTGTCTCATTCTCTCCACCTCTCTTTGATGATCAGTCATCCTCATTCGCTCCTGTAAGAGAACGACTGGTTTTATATAATACAAAATAACAAATACCAATTTTATTTGTCACATGCATAGTCATACAGCATACAGTGAAATTATTTCTCTGCATTTAACCCATTCACTAAGTGAATCGGCAGTGATGCCAATGAGGCACCCGGGGAGCAGGGTGAGGGTACGGTACCTTGCTCAAGGGTACGTCAGTGGTGATGCTAGCAGCTGGGATTTGAACCCCAGTCCTCTGTTTGCAGGGCCAATACACTAACCACTAGGTCATCCAGCTGCCACCTTAAACTCTAACAAATGGATGACTATACAATCGCACACAGTAGAGGTGAAGGTCACCTGCTGTAGGCTCTGCTCCTGCTTCCTGAGCCGTTCCATCTCAGTATGGACGGTGCGTAGACGAGTCTGGTGCTCGGCCTCCAACTGCCGGGCCTCCTGTAGAGCGTGCTCCCCCTCTTCGTACTGCTGAGATGCTAGCTAAACATGTGAGATTAATATGGCACTGAGTAATAATGCTTAATATAAATAACCAAGTAATATGCTTGGTTTAAGTGATTAATCTTCAAATATACACGAGCTCACTGCCCAGTTACATTAAAGTAATACTGTCTGTATGAGGAGAAGTACCAATTGCTAATGATCTCTGATGTACAGTATCTGGAAATAAATGGTTAAATATAGACTTCTTTGAGTTAAATTTTTTTGGTATTCTTTACCAATGTGATGAAAACATACCCCAGCTAACATGTTAGCAATGTCCTGGTACACCATTGTGTTTACATTTACATTTATGGCATTTATCAGATGCTTTTATCCAAAGCAATTTCCATTCTCAAACTACAGGGGACAGTCTCCCTGGAGCAACTTCAGGTTAAGGGTCCTTTCTTAGGAACCCAGTGGTGTTATGCACAAGGACATAAATATTGTGGTGATTCTCGCCGGAGTTAATAAAATGAAATGTAAACAATCTGAAGTTTTAAAAACGTATTTCATCCCAGCTGAAAACCACCCGAACTGAGAATGCTGCCACGCAAATCGTTATATCTAGCCCAAGGAGATTTTTAGTCGTCTTTTTGCACTGCATAGCTTGCTTAGACCATGTAGTGTGCTTGGTGAGTTTGATTATGTAGATAACTGGAATATTTTTTGGGAAAGGCCCCAGATTTACTGCAGAGATGGCCTGCACCCAAGCTGCTATGATTCTGCTCTTCTGACTGACCAAATTAGAGCTGTCCTGATCTTAAACTAGATTTTTTGTTGCTGACTGAGACTTGGTTAAGTACAGATGGAGCATCATATTTATTAGAAACTGCACCACCACACTATAGTTTCAATTTTGCAAATCGTAATGGGAAAAATTGTGAGGGCCTGGCTGCTGTCTATTGTAATTCGTTTAATTGTAAACATATTGCACTTTCTCATCTTTAGAGTACCTACAGCTTGTGATCAATGCTCAGTCAAAAATTCTGTTGTTAGCAATTTATAGACCACCAAGATACTCAAATTCTTTCTTATTATCATTATCAGAATTGCTGTCTATTTGTATTACTACATATGATCAGGTTTTATTAACCTGTGATTTTAATCTGCATGTAGACAATACCTCTGACAGGCACACTATGGATGTAATGCAGCTTTTACATTCAACACTAGAGCGAAGCATAACAGAGGATACACATTAGAGTTAGTTATTATAAGATGTGCTTATAAGATGTGTTTAAATGTGAACATTAGATGTGAAGTTGACATAGCAGTCTCAGATGCTCAATGTATATTCTTTGAGGCTGAACCCAATTTAATTTAAAATTACTGATATTTTTAGAAAAAGTGGGAAATAATATTTATGAAAAGTTTCAGTCGGGTTTCAGACAAGGGCACAGCACTGAAACTGCTTTAATGAAGGTTGTAAGTGACCTGAAAATCTCTATGGAATGTTTCTATACTTGTTCTGTTTGATTTAAGTGCTGCATTTGAGACAGTTGACCATGATATAATTTTAAATCGTCTTAATGAATGTATTGGTTTAACTGGGACTGTTTTAAATTGGTTTATGACATATTGACAAGTACTTTATAAGATTAGGGAGCCTTTATCAGGAGTATATGATATTCAATTTGGTGTACCACAAGGTTCTGTGCTCGGCCCGCTATTGTTCTCTTTATATATGTTGCCATTGGGTAAAAGTATTGCAGAGCATGGAGTCAGTTTCCATAGCTATGCTGATGATACCCAGCTATCCATATCTGTAAGACCAGAGGATCCCAGTGTGGCAAATAAACTGGTGGATTGTCTAGCAAGCATTGTTAGCTGGATCAGTAGTAATGTTCTGAAATTGAATAAAGACAAGCCTGATATTCTCCTTGTTGGTAATGAACTGCAGAGGAAAAAGATTCTTGGTAGTCTGGGAAATCTGTCACTTCAGACTGAAACTGAGCTAAAAAAAGGAGTTATTCTTGACTGCCTTCTTCCACCTCAGAAAAATAGCTTGTGTAAGACAGTTTTTTAACCTGACTCATGCTTTCATACTCTCACGAATAGATTATTGTAATGCCTTCTTTATAGGACTGCCTAAAAACAACCAAAAGACTTGTACAAAATGCACCTGACCCCTATTTTAGCAGACCTACACTGGATACCAGTTTTTTTCAGAATTGATTATAAAATACTTGTATTAGTTTTTAAAACTTTAAATGGACAAGCGCCTTCATATATTTCAATGTGTCTGACTGAGTATAATCCAAATAAATCCTTATAAACATTGGGTTCCAGGTTGCTAAATATTCCAATGGCAAAATATAAGAAATACTGAGAAGCAGCCTTTTGTTATTTGTTATTATGCTTCAAAAACAAGCTGCCCACAGATATTCGTCAGGCCTCCTTTCTTAATGATTTTTTTAAAAGTTGGAAAACAAATTTCTTTTACATTGGCTTTTAATTAGAAATCACTTTGTTATATTTATATATTATTATTATTATTATGTAACTTGTGTTTGCGGTGCCTAATTATGTTCTTGTTTTGGATGTTTTTTTTACATTTATTTTTACTAATTGTTATTATTTTAATGCTCTCTTTTTTATTACTTTTTTGCTCTCTTTTTTATTCATTATTTTCATTGTTCTCTTTGCTCGTTGGTATTTTCCCCCATTAAAAAAAAAGTTTCAGCATTCAGCAGTCAGTAAGATTGCTATAGTTGTGTTCATTAACTCTCCCATTCCCATATTTTTCAAATCTGAATGTCCAGTAATATTATGTTCAGGAACAGACTGAGAAGCATTCAAATTTCTCAGACCTCATTAAGCTTGTTTTAGACGTGCTGGAAGATCTAGCCTGATCTATGAAGGCCACACCTCACACCTTTTAAGACTCAAATAAACTCCTTCAGGGTTGAACACTTTGGTAAGACATTGTATTTACAGGTTCCTGTTGGAGTCTTTAGTGAAATAACTGTTTGTACCTTACTGAAACTCTCCACCTCCTGTGCGCGACTTTTAAAGCGCAGAGCTGCTGCACTCAGCCTCTCCTTCTCCCTCTCCAGCTCCTCTCTCAGCTTGTCCATGTTTTCTCTCTCGCGCTGAAGGGCGTCCTCTCTCTGCTTCAGCTCACCTGCTCGCAGCTTTAGCTCAGCCTGCTCCTGAAACACACAACAAGTCCTGTCAGACCTGGACCAACTATGGAACCCAATTGGGGCCAAAACTTCTACTTTGACTTTCAAGTTAACACTTCGAATTTTTATGTGCAAGTAATTAATCTCTTAACACGTACATCTTTTATTCATTGCAAGAAGAGAAAAATGTTCCTCTGTAACTAGATGGCAGTGTAGGGCAGGCCCTTTACACAATATGAAACACAATGTACTTAAAATGTGCTTAATTCTACTTTAATACACGCCTGAACATATGCCAGACACTTTAATTTGAATGAAGTGGCCATTCATTTGTAAACTGATTCCTTAATTTTACCTTAAAAGTGGATTTAAGGAATGAGTGTTAAACACTTTAATCTAAACATAAGGCATTTGTTTCAGCAGGTTCGATTATTAAGGGGCAAATTTTAAAAAGTAAGGGAAAAATTCAGTAGTTTTGTGTGTAATCTACCAAATCGGCTCTGACCGGAAACCCGCCATGTTACTGTCTGTTACCACGTCCTAAAGGACTATAGTCAATTAAAAATGACTGAGAAAGAAGTATTAAAAAAGGATGGATTTAGGAAATAAAAAGCCATATACCCTTAAAAATGTTTATGATTTTATTAACTTTGTATCAGCTTATTTAAAAATGACATCTATCTATCTATCTTCCTATCTACCCAATCTATTAGGGGTGTGCAGAGCTGCCGCTATTTGTGTCTGTAGTTGTTTTTGTTAAAAGAGAAAATTATTGGTATTCATATTCGAGTAAAACTCCGTCCGCTGCTCCCCGAATGTACTCCTGAACTTGAGCGTGTGGCGGGGGAGGGGCGGGGGCGGGGGAAGCGGAATATCTAAAAGTGAAAGTGATCCATCTGTCATACGTGAACACACCACTGCACACAGTGTGAACAGCATGAAATTCCTCCTCTGCATTTAAACCCGTTCACCAAGTAAAGCAGCCATGAACTCTGCGCCCGGGTAGCAGTGTGTGGGGACAGTACCGCACTCAGGGTACCTCAGAGGTGCCTAGCCGTCTTCAGGATCGACTTTCTGATCACAGGGCGAGTGCCCTCACCATGCGAGCGTGTGACGGGGGAGGGGGACGGGGTTCCCGAATACAAATTGTTTGTAAAAAAACACGTTATTTGTGCCTTTTCGAATACCGTACTCAGATTCGGCCCCACCCCTACTAACTAACTAACTAACAAACAATATTTCTATATTTCTAAATATATTTTCATAATATAAGTAATAAAATAAGTAGTTTTTTAAGAAAAAGTACTTAAAACGTTTTTAATTCTGGAACCCGCCCCCTCCCCCGTCATAGGCTTGTGTGGTTACGGAACTCGCCCTGTGATCAGAAAGTCGATCCCTAAAGACCACTATCATCAGGCCGGCCCGGGGCGTGATCAAGCATTTTAGCTGCTTGTGTTATAACGGCCCACGTTTCGTGTTTGGGCCTGATCTAAGCTATAATGTGAATTAAATGTATCTAGAGTGTACAAAATTTTTGGGATGCAGAGCCATTAAAGTTCAATGGAGAAAGAAATTACACACACAGAGTCACACACAAGGCATTTTGATAAACAGTAATATAATCAGAAAACCTTGTTTGAATTGTGAAGTAGGCTTGACAGAAGTTTTAGATGTTGTCTATTCTACTAAGTACTTATACTACTTTGATTGTGTTAAATAGAATTGCATTAATAAAAGAGACTAAATTACTGCTTTCATTGACTAAAACTAGACGAAAATAGTCGTGGATCATTCATCAAGACTAAAATGCTCAGACTTTTAGTCGAATAAAACTTGACTAGATTAAAAAGATTATGGACTTGACTAAGACTAATAAAAACTAAAATGACAGCTTCCACAAAGACTAGACTAAAACTAAAATTAAGACAGGCCACCAAAACAACACGTCTTGCTCTGGGTCCGACCGGGGGGCAAACATGTAGGACTGGATACCGCCTAATTTCTGCATTTTCCACATGTGTTACGTGTCCCAATATTTTTGTACACCTAGAGTATCGCCCATGCTTTCTCCCTCCCTCCCTTCATTCAGCCTGGTCACCATACAGGTTAGGACCACTGTCACAAATTGAGGGGATGGAAGGAAATAAAAAAAGAAAGACACATGTTCACGAGTGTTAAGGACATGGTTCTAAAGTAAAATCCAGAAGTGAAACATGCAGCTTAAGCATAGAATGGGTGGGGTGTGGCCAGCGACAGCTTATTGGCATGAATGGGACACAGCTGTAAAATGGAGCATTTTGAAAGTCTATAGAGGTGTATAGACCTATTACAACTTGTTTTTTTTAAGTGAGCTTTGCATAATAGGTCCCCCTCAAAACAGAACAATCTTAAAAAAATATTTTTTTAAAAATAGTAGTGACAAAACTTGATTTCATCATTATTTCATATATGAGAAATTTACTTCAACTGGTAATGTGACAGTTATCTAATCAAAAGGCATCATCACGTGAAGGGTAAGAGTTTACAGTAAGACTTCCCTTCTAAAGGGTTAAAAAATGACTGTGTGTGTTTGTGGTCCCACCTGTGCGATACTGATGATAGATCCCTCTCTATGTGCTTCTCTCTCCAAGGCCCTGGTGGTCTCCCGCTCCGCTCGCTCCTGACGCACTTTCTCCTGAGTGTGGAACTGGGACCACTCTGCTGCAAGCTTCTTCCTCTCCTCAGCACAGCGCTGCATTACTGCCTGCTGCTCCTCCAACAGGGCCGACTGAGACCAGATAGAAATATGTGTTACACTCACAATTGTTCACGTTTTCCCACTTACAAAGAATGGAGAGATCTGTCCTGTTCATCGTAGGTGCACCTCAACTGTGACAGGCAGAACACCACATTGAATGATTTTTAAATACTCAACTTAATATTTGGTACGGAACCCTTTGTACACACTGCAGCAGGGATGTTGGCCCACTCCTCTATACAGATCTTTTCCAGATCCTTCAGGTTTTGGGGCTGTTGCTGGGCAACATGCAGTTTTGGCTCCTTCCATAGATGTTCTATTGGGCTCAGGTCTAAAGACTGGCCAGGCCACTCCAGGACCAACTCCTCAGTTGCTCTGGTTGTGTGTTTCTGGTCATTGTCGTGCTGGAAGACCTAGCCATGGCTTATCTTCAATGCTCTTACTGAAGGCAGAAGGTCATTGGCCAACATCTGCCGATACATGGCCACATCCATGCTTTCCTCAATACGGTGCAGTTGTCCTGTCCCCTTTGCAGAAAAACACCCCAAAGCATGAAGCTTTAAGGTTGGGATGGTGTTCTTGTGATTGTACTCATACTTCTTCTTCCTCCAAACACAGCGAGTGGAACGAAACAAAAAGTAATATTTTTTGTCTCATCTGACCACTTTACCTACACATGTGGACAAAATTGTTGCTAACCCTGAATTTTTTTCAGACAGTCAAATATTTCTCACAGAAAAGTATTGTATTAACACGTTTTGATGTACACATGTTTATTGTCAACGTGTGTATTCCCATGCCTCCACTGGATCATCCAGATGGTCTTTGGCAAACTTCAGACAAGCCTGGACATGTGCTGTCTTGAGCAGAGGGACCTTGCGCTCACTGCAGGACTTTAATCCATTACGGCCTATTGTATTACTAAAGGTAACCTTTGAGACTGTGGTTCCAGCTCAATTCAGGTCCTCTCTGTAGTTCTGTGCTGAACCCTCAACTTTCTCATGACAAGGTGAGATCTTGCATGGAGCCCCAGTCCGAGGGGAGACTGATGGTCATCTTGAGTTTCTTCCATCTTGCCCATAGTGAAGAGTATTTTAGTCTGATTGATTGAGTGCCTGGGCAGATGTCTTTAATACAGGTAACGGTCATGGGTCCTCCCTTTATCCAGCCACTTTTGGCCAGCACTCACACACCAGGCATATTCGAAATGCTGAGTCTTTATTTTTTGTTAATCAAAATACAAAACAAAGAGCCTGGCCTGAGACTTAAACTTCTCTAATAAAAGATTACAGGTATAAACCAAAGCTATAGTGTCAGTTGACCAACAAACTGCAACTTACAACACCTTATATATCTAAACTCAAACCCCCCACCAATAAAAAACACAAGCACTAGACAGCTGGAATTCATAACATAATAAAGACCCAACTGAAACAACAAATACCGAACTTACGCAATGGTGGCCTGTAACTGACCCACAGCCCTGATTGTAAGGAGTTAAAACAGGTACAATTACAGGTCCATTCTTTGTAAGTGGGAAAAATTGGAAAATACATCTCCAATGTATTTATGTTGTTGTGTAGCATCATGTGACTGTGTGTGTGTGTGTGTGTTACCTTTGCCCTCTCTAGCTCCTCTCTCTCCATGGTGAAATGCAGAGTCATGCTACGTCTCTCTTCTTCCAGGCCCCTTAACGCTGACTCTGCTTTAGCCTGCTCCGCAGTCACCCTCCAGCGCTCCTAAAACACATGTACATACACACACAAACTTCTTGTTATTGAGCTATGATAATGTTTATGTAAAAATGTACAATAAACCTCCAACAACAGCTTCCCCATCTCTAGGATAGAAAGCAGGCGGAGTTAACACTGTTGTATACTGTAATTACAGATTTATTCCCCTTATACTCATAGTACATTTATGACAAACAACTAAAACAGCCCATTTTCAAATCACATTTTCTGTGATGTAAAACACATTTATATATTGCTCATTTATTGAATACAGTCATTTTAGAGCAAATATTCATGCACTAATTCACTTTTCATGAATAAAAATAAGACTTTTGCTGGATTACTTGAAAACCTAAATTCATCAGAAGATTCACTTTGATCACATGGTCACAAACTCTGATTGGTTAGAGGCTAATTTGCATATTTCAGCCTGTTGTGATATCAGTATTGCAGGGACTGATATTGTGGTAACGATTATCAGACGATATATTGTGCAACTGTCATAAACATCAGGAAACATTAAAATCCTCCATGTAAGTGAACAGGAATTATTATTAAATATTTTGAGTACAAAACATGACCAGCAATCATGAATGGAAACAGATATACATACCCAGGAAAAATGAGCAATGCATTTTTTTAAATCAATATTTAACAAATAACTGAAAAATATGCTCTCAAAACAGCATGGGTTTTCATCCATATGGCAGAACACACAGTCTGAAAGGGTAGATGTACTTTGTAAATCACACACACACAAACACAAACACACAAACACACCTGCTGGAGCTGTCTCTGCTGCTCAGCCAGCTGTGTGTCCATCTTGGCTATGACTTCTTTTAGTCGGGCTCTTTCCTCAGCCATCTCCCTCTGTTGCTGGGACAGGCGCTCCTGCAGAACTGCAATTGCATGTGCACACACATTTTTATATATGCATAAACAAACATACATACATACAGACGTGTGTATATATATATCCCGAATACAATTTTTTTAAAAGTATTTGTCGGAATACAGTATTCGTAAAAAACATGTTATTTGTGCCTTTCTAAATACCGTATTTGTATTTGGCTCCACCCCTAATATGTATATATGTAAGGAATTTAACACAAAAGTCGACTAGTCGTCTATAGAGGCACATCTCTCTGCCCTCGCTTGTGAATAATATGCCACCTCTGATTGGCTTACACTGAAACGCCTTCCTTGGTTTAACCAATTACTATAATGCTTTCATAAAATGGCCGTTACCTTTGGCACGTAGAGTGGAATCTAAACACGAGACCACAACAAGTCGAGAGACGGCAGCAGAGAATGGGGACACACATCACATGTGTGAAGATCCTTCACTCTACACACACTAACAACAGGAGACCTGCAGCACCTGCAAGTCGGAGTATAAGTACAGTGACAGAACCGGCGTTCTGCACGGAGACCTGCAGCACCTGCAAGTCGGAGTATAAGTACAGTGACAGAACCGGCGTTCTGCACGGAAACCTGCAGCACCTGCAAGTCGGAGTATAAGTACAGTGACAGAACCGGCGTTCTGCACGGAGACCTGCAGAACCTGCGAGTCGGAGTATAAGTACAGTGACAGAACCGGCGTTCTGCACGGAGACCTGCAGAACCTGCGAGTCGGAGAATAAGTACGGTGACAGAACCGGAATCTGCACGGAGACCTGCAGAACCTGCGAGTCAGAGAATAAGTACGGTGACAGAACCAGCATTCGGCACGGCATCTAAAACGGCATCGCTAGCTAACATGCTAATGCTATATAACATGCTAACACTAGCACTGAAGAGAGCCGCCCAGTCCAGAGGAGCTGAGTGGTGTCGTAGCTTAAACTGTTCCACCTTGTGTTCTATAATTAAATTTACCAGAACATTAAAGGTATCAGCCTTTGATTTGTTTTGTGTAATTGTCATTTTGACTGTTAATGTAATGAGAAAAGTTGTTCTGTGTTCGACTCATGTTTCTCGGCTATGTGTGTGTGTGTGACATCACGACTAGTCGACTCGACTTCAACTTGATGGATTACTAAACTTGAAAATTTTTTAAAGTTGTTAATGCCCATATATATATACATAAATATATATATATATATATATATATACATATTAATGCATGGCAATGATTACAATTTTAGGGTTGATATAGTTATTTAAGTAACTTGAATAATTTAATTCATATCTTTCAGTTTAATATTTAAAATGCATCTGTTATCATATCATTCCTGCTCTGTAGACACTACGTAGCTCCAGTATCACTGTTTTCCATGGAGTTTTGTAATTGATGCACATTTCAAAAATTTGAGATGGCGCGTTTGTTCTCTGTGGAAATGGCAGAAAATTAAGGTCCGGGTGTGTGTGGTACCATTTAACACTGCGTAAGGTAGATAACCTAGTGCAGGGTAGCTAGCTGCCAGTGCTGCTCAGCGTGTTTGTACTGTTTTTATTCCCTAATTAAACCTTAGTAGTGGATTAATGTTTTGGACGATCATCAGCCCACAGACGAGAGATGACTGGACCGATAAAGGGTAAGTTTCTGTATAGAGTTGGGTGGGCACCTTCTCTGTATAAAGCAGACAAATGTAATGCTGACTGAGGAAGTTTTTGATAAAACTAGGCTTTAAACTGTTCTAAAGCTACACTAGTTTGTGCTGTACCTCTAAGTTGCTCGTCTCTCTGCCTGGCTCCCAGCTCTAGACCGTGAGCAGTGTTTTCATGAGTGATCTCCACACGAGATGAGAGATCACCCAGCCTGCGTGAAAACTGCTCCATCTGCTCAATCACTGCTGTCAGAGACCTACAGTAACACACACACACACAGAAACCAGTTTAAAAATTCTGACTCGGTGCTGCGGAGGTCAGAGTGCAGCAGTGAATGGTGTTTATTGTTTTGAGCTTGAGCTCCACACCTTGGAGCTACTAAGTACTGAGTTAAAAGGCTTTGATACTTGCATCCACTGAACAAAAATGTCAGTGAAAGTTGGCAGCCGCTAGAGACTGCCATTAGATTTTGTTCGTGTGAAACTTTTGTTTTGAAGGGAAATTCTAAGTAAATCTAACCAGCTACAGCTTCTTCAGTTTAAGTGGGTGTGTTTATTTATTGGTGGGTGTTTGAGGTCTGTTTTTATAAAACCTATTCTGCTATGCCCATGGGCCTGTTTGTTTTGGTTTATTGAAAAAAAAGAGAAATCTTGGCAGTCTGCATTTGTGCCTGGCTTCATTCTGGAGACAAGGGGAGACGTGACATTACGATATTAATCACAACAATTTATATAGCTATTGGTCGACAATGAATTGTTAAATATCCTAAACAAAACTAAAAGGAATAAAAAGAAAACATTATGCAGTAACTAGTTTTTTATTGAATGGTAGTATTACTGGGTACAGAAACCTGGTTTGAAATCAAATCAAGGGCAGTAGATGGAATTTCACAAACCTAAGCTAGAGGCATTCTGGAACCAAACCTGTGTTTTCCTTTCCTGCTCACAAAATATCTACAAAAAAACTAATCTTGATATTTTTTTACTCTTCTCTTGTTTGTTTGCATTTATTCTTGTTTGTTTGTGTTTGTGTGTGTGTGTGTGTGTGTGTGTGTGTGTGTTTTTTGAAGTGCAGTACCTAGTCTGTGAGGTAGCACTGGTTACTGCATCAATCTCCTCATCTTTCAGCCTCCGGAGTCTCTGCACTTGTTCCTCATGATCCTTTTTCATCTCCAGAATGGACTTCCTTTAGGATGAGGAGTGAACAGAGTTATGGACATTTGGACACATTGCCATTTTTCTAGGTTCCTTATATTTCTCATCAGGTACACACACCATGTAGGTGCAAATGACACTTTGTAATTTAGTGAATTACATCACTTTCAGAGGTGCTCAAGACTGGAAATAACCACAAAAATCTGAACTCAGAATCTAAACTCAGTATCTTTACATTTCTCTTTGATGTTCTCATATATGTTTCAGGGACACATTTCACTAGATGGTGTATAGCTGCTGGTGATTGGCTTTGATGAAAAACTACGGCCCCTTTTAACACCAATGATCTATGCTATACGCCTTATTCAGCCCGCGGCCATATTGAATCGAAAACGAAAAGTAAATGTTACGCTCTAAATCTAAATATTGCACTTCTACAAATGGCAACTGAATATGTGGGATTTAGCTCTAAATATTTTGAATATATGGTAATTTTATAACAATTGGATGTTACTTAGCAGGGGGCTGGACTGCCTGCTGTGTTATTCCCTCCTCAACATGAAGGATATGCTTTAAATGATGTTAAATTTAAATGTAAATATGAAAAATATATCTTACACTCTAAATGTGAAGCTTCACAGTTAGATAGGGCTTAGTGCATTTTTGCAACAACCCCAATTTATAACATAATAGCCCCCAGCAATCCTGAAAACCTTTCACCTCTGACAAAAGTTGAATGGTGTTCAGGCAATTTTCAGTTTTCAGATTATGGCAAACGAGGGGTCATTGGAAAGAGTTTGAGATATAAATAAATAATGACATAAAATGGCGTTATAACTCATAAGTAACAACACCCAAGTCCGAGCCGAGTTGTTAAGGGCAAGTCTAAAGTCAAGTCACAAGTATTTGTTTGTGGGACTTAAGTTTGACTCAAAGCCCCATCTCTGCGGGGCATGACGAGTCGCCATCTGCATCCATCATCCTGCCACTGATTGACCATGTTTAAGAAATGCTGGCATTACAGTGTTACAGCATACATATGTGACAGAACTCTATTAGTGATTTCTGATAATCTGTCATCTGCTAAAACACCATTCATATTTTGGAAAAGTGAGACAATAACACCCATGTCCAGACCTGAAAGTAACAAGTAACGAGAACCATGATAGAAATGTATTGATGTGAAAAGTACAGTTTTGTCTTTCATATATAGTGAAATGAAAGTTATAAGTTCACAAAAAAAAAGACAAGTAAAGAAAAGATACTGTAGGATTCGAAATGTATGTTCTGACATAGCAGCACATGATGTAGCAGCAGGTTCCTGCCAGTTCCTGTTCTTTAATTGTAAGTCAAATGAGCCTGATTACTGAGATGTTCACCTTGTGTTTGTGATGGCTCCTGGTACTTCTGCCCAGTCTGAGATGATTGGATTAGGACTGGTGTAGATGGTGCAGGCTTCTATACCGGAATTCTTGATTTACATGCTTTGTTTGGGGTCATCACTGTCTCTAGGTCTAAGCCCTGCCCCTAAATGTGTATAAGCTGCAATGTATCACTGTACTAGTTAGGCAACTTTCTGAAGACTGCAGAGCCAAGCAGCGAGTATCTGAATAAAGAGAAAATTCTGCTTCAAAACATCCAAAAGCGTCTCCTGGCCTCTAACAAAAATTCAAAACAATACTCAAAAGCTTTTCTTAACTAGTAAATGTACTTTGTTACTGTCCACATCTGCACACAGCTCTGGAACAGGTATGTGACATCACAGGAGTGTGTTGTGGTTTGTAGACTCGGCAACCCAAGAGAAATACGAGGAGCTCATTTACTCATCTACT
The DNA here is from genome assembly GCA_037577295.1 of Ladigesia roloffi. Lineage (NCBI taxonomy): Eukaryota > Metazoa > Chordata > Actinopteri > Characiformes > Alestidae > Ladigesia > Ladigesia roloffi. The sequence continues at coordinate 706,509 of JBBKCR010000134.1, read as the reverse complement.
GGGTTGACAAGCACATAATAACAAGTCCATCTGTCCTTTATGTAGGCGATGATTATGTTAAAATATCTGTGTCATGTGATTGAATGAGTGTGTGAGAATATTAGCCCTGCCAATCCAGTCAGTCTTTGTGCGGGGGAAATCTCCAGTGCCATTGGAGGCCCACTGTCACACCTCGAAGCCTGAGAGCCTATGGGGGAGATCCATTCACATGCAGGAGTTTTTAATATGAATGTGATTGATATTTTGTTGAATTCCTTGACATCACCCAAGAGCAAAAGGTGTCATTAATCACACAGCAGTTGACAGGTTGAGCATGGGAGTGGGCTACCGCCATATGGACTGCAAAGAGCAACTGAGCACAACAGTATGAGGACTTCAGGGTGAATTTGATTTCCCTGATCATAGGCAATCCAGCAGCTCTAGGTTGCTACAATTAAAGCAAAGGTCGGACTCAGCTGTAGATTATTCAATAAAGTTTTACTCTCAGTCGAGAAAATACAAGAGTCCATCCCCGAGCACACTCTAGACGGGCAGCTATTAGGAGAGAAATCTGTATTTTGGGAGACAAAGCCCTTGCAAATTAGGATAGACCCAGATCATTGGGTCTACCATGGCTGAGGGTTCCTAATCCCATATTAGATTGGAGTATGGTGAGGGTCAAACAGTGGGGACCAGAGTGTGACCAGCATAAAGCCAAGACTTTGGGAACCACCTCAGTGGAAAGTCCACTTGCTGAGGTCGCTGTCATCATCTCCTCACCATACCACAATCTAAGGGACATTTTTATCCCAGGTAGAGATGCTAGTCTCCACACCGACCTTGGGAATGTTGGACAGACCTCCTTCTGCGGAAAGAGCCACCTGGAACAGTACAGATTATCATGGGCTCAACACGGTCACCGTAAAATATTTACACCCTTTCAATTTGGTGAGTTTGTTCACAATACTCAACTCATAGAGTGTGTATAACCTTTTACGAGTAAGAACCTCCAGGTATTACCACTACCAGGCAATGCCATATGGATTGGCAAATCTGCCCTCACGGGTTACAGGAATTCGTATACTCATTTATGTAAACATCCGCATTTATCCAAGAATATCAAGGAGCATGTGGCACATGTTTGGGTGGTCCTTTGTCATATACTTAAGCATAAGCTGTATGTGAAGAAATGTGAGGGCACCCAGGAGTTCATCGCACAGCTGAAGTCCTAAGGAACAAAGTACTTGTGGCTGTCATTACAGACAGACATGGAGAGGGTCATAAATCCTTTTCCGTTTGAGTGATTTCTAAGACACCACGTCAGTGTCCTGCAAGCAAATTAATGCCCCTGCCAGTATCGCAGAATTGCTGTGGATTTCGTCACAGAACTCCCAGTATCTAAAGCGCACACGGTTATTTTGGTGGTTGTGGACTGGTTTTCAAAGTGGGTCCGGTTCCTTCCATTCAGTTCTCTCCCCACCCCTCAGAGGTAGCTGAGGCGCTAATTTAAACTGTGTTTTTGGTCTATGGTATTCCAGGTGACATCCTCTCCAATCAAGCCTCCCCGTTTATGTCTATAGTGTGGAAAACTTTCTTCAATAAACTTGGGGCTACTGTCAGCATGACCTCAGGATACCATCCTGAATCCAGCAGTCAAGCTGAACGACCAGTTCAGTAGATGAGTTGATTCCTCCGGGCTAACTGCCATGGGCACCAGCAAGGCTGTGCATACAGTGGGGCAAAAAAGTATTTAGTCAGCCACCGATTGTGCAAGTTCTCCCACTTAAAATGATGGCAGAGGT
>JBBKCR010000134.1:669818-685040 GCA_037577295.1 Ladigesia roloffi | reverse complement strand
CAAGGGTGTAACGGGGGTAGTGGAGGTTCTACTCCTGAATGTGAGGGTGTACCGGGGGGCAGAGGTTCTACTTCTGAACACGAGGGTGTATCGGGGGGCAGAGGTTCTACTCCTGAACATGAGGGTGTATCGGGGGGCAGAGGTTCTACTCCTGAACGTGAGGGTGTACCGGGAGAGCGGAGGTTCTACTCCTGAACGCGAGGGTGTACCAGGGGAGCAGAGCTTCTACTCACGAATGCAAGGGTGTACCTGGGGGAGCGGAGGTTCTACTCCTGAACGTGAGGGTGTACCAGGAGAGCGGAGGTTCTACTCCTGAACGCGAGGGCATACTGGGGGAGCGAAGGTTCTACTCCTGAACGTGAGGGTGTACCATGGGGAGCGGAGCTTCTACTCACGAACGCAAGGGTGTACCATAGGGAGTAGAGGTTCTTCTCACCAATGGGAGGTTTTCCCTGGGGAGCGGAGGTTTTACTCCCGAATGCGAGGGTGTACCATGGGGAGTGGAGGTTCTATTTCACTCTTGCTCCTCTCTCATTCCCCCCTCAGGTCTTGGGGCCTTATTAGAGATTATAATTATATTATTATGCGTGTGTCTGAGCGTGTATGTGTGGGAGGGAATAAATTGGCTATAGTTTCAATGAGAAAAATGCAGGGATCTTCTGTGAGGGTGCTAAAAAGAAAAGAAAAAAAGGAAAGAAAACAAGAGAATACTGAAGTGGGAGAGCAGATTAACTGGTTCACATCAGTTTGGACTGCGTCTTCAATAAATGTAAAGGTTCCTGCATGTTCCTGTTTCTCCTGACTTTGCAGAGAAATTTGTGATTCCATTCACAGACCATCATAGGCTTGGGAAACTGAAGATGCTTTTCCAGGTGGAATCAATCAAAACACAACCACAAGGCTGCTGGTAGGACTGGGTTGGGGAAGAAGGACACACAACCAGGGTTAGAGGACTTCTTAGATATTTTTAATGAAAAAAAACTTGTTTGGAGTGGCCAGTAAATACAAACTTAAACCACACTTTGATTCCTCCTTGCAAAGGCTGCTTTTTGCTAGCAGGGCATTCTCTAGTTCCTAAAGGCTTCAGGGGCGTTCAAGCCAGTAAACATATGAGGCAAACACACATGAAGCTCAATTTTTTGCATTGTCAAAAAAAGCTGTTGCATACAACATCCGTCAGCCTCAGTCCTCAGTAGGTGATCCCCAGAGCTGCACATACACTGTGTGTGACAACACGAGGACTGACTGGATTGGCTGGGCATAAATACACCCTCCACACAGCACCCATCAATCATACAACACAGGTACTTAACTAACTCTACCCCACACACCCGACGCAGACGTACATGTTGCTCTGGCTAACGAGCTCCTCAACTCATCTGGGCTGTCTAGGTAACTAACCAGCAAGCACACACATACCTACCTGTCCAGGACCAAGTTCCACCTAATATTCCAGTGATGGGCTGCATGGTGGGCATGACACCGAGGTGGACCCGGCATAACAGCTCCATCAAGCTCTTCTTATTGCTTACCATAAGCATCTAGAAGCTATAATTTATGCTAATATTGATCATGACACTAATATTTATTATAATTACACTATATTATCAACTATATTGTCAACTTTAGATTGAGAATGAAAAAATACTTGTTAATTTGTACAGAAATGTTTGAATGTGACACAACGGGCACAGTAGGAACAGGTCAATTTAAGCCAGATATTTTCATACTGAATAGAGCAAATACTTACAAGCACGATACAGATTTAATCATGCTGTTTTGCTGAGGTCTCACACCCCTGGCCATCCACATGATGTAGACAAAACAAGATTCCGCAGGTCAGACCACTTCCATCATTCTGCAGTCACTTTCTTTTTGCTCTCTCTTTATTTTCCACTCTCTCCTCTCTCTTTCAGTAAAAACAAGAATATATGACTGCTGGGTGTTTATTGTTGATTTGTTTGTTTTATTTATATGTTTGTTTGTTTGCCTGTGTCTATTTTTCTTAATTAAGTCATTTTCCCCTTACCCCAGAGTCTCCCTAATGCTTTTTTACCTCTGTTTTTGGGGACTGTTTTCTGAATGTTCTCTGTGACCAAGAGAGAATGTGTTAAACATCAAAGGGGGGAGGGAGGGGTGTTGGGAGAGAGGGAAAGAGAGAAAAAGGTAGAGTGAGAGTTACTTTGGTTTGCTGTATCCTCTGAAGGTGAAAATAATAGTGTGGGTGTGTGTTGGGGTCTAACCCATGGGGTGATTCTAACCTCCACCATCTGCCCTGCCCCAACAACTCTCTCTCTTTCTTGCTCACTCTTTCTCTCTCATCCACTCTCTCTCTCATCCGCTCTCTCTCTGCCCTTTTGTCCATCTTCTGAGAATTTTGTTATTTATGGAGGTGAACAAGCAAAGGGCAATTTCACCTATTGTCCTCCAAGGTTTTGTGCATAATTAAGTGTTTAAGGTGCAATTTAAAGTGTGTTTGGTGTAAAAAGCTCCAATCTAGAGACCTGTTCACGGTGGAGGTGAATGGAGCCAGAAATCTGCCTTTAAAAAAATCCCTCACAAAACGCTATCCCATCAAATGGTTGTGGTTGCACCACTTGATTGCTGAGATGATGTCTTGCCAGAGCTTTGAGAAGCTTTTGGCACCAAAACTATACCCATTCTTGCTGGAGGGATATCTGTGCAGGGTGTTGTGAGGCAAAATGCTCCCAAAAAAACCAGATTTAGTTCAGATTCACTATTTTAGGATCCTCAGAATTCATAGAGATAATAATCTGAGACTCTACAATGAACAGTTTCATATAAAACCACAACAAAATCACTTTGTTCATTTGACCATTTAATAATTATTGATTATTGAAAGGTTCTGAATTTTTAGCAACTAATAGTGTGTGTCCAGTTCTATGGGCTTGTGGGTAAATGCATCACCCTTTGTTAGACAACTGATATTTTATAAGCGCAGTGTGTGATTTTTTCCTAAATTATCTTGGATGCATGTCATGATCAATAAACAAAAGAAGGAGAATACCTTTACATGAGCACCTGTCAAAGTAAAATTAGCTAAAATTAGCTTGTCAACCTCTGAACAGTTTTCTACATCTCTCCACTCTGCTCTTTCTCCACCTGTGTCCTACATACTGTACTGTGCAAAAGCTATGAGCCACCCCCTCCTTTGATCACATCTTGCTTTGATATATTAAGATTAAAAGACAGAAACATGAACATTTTACTGCCACAGGCTAAAGATACAAGGTGATGAAGGGTTTAATATAAAGAAATTGAATCTGTATCCTATGTTATTGATTTCAGGCTGTCCTGGTTTCTTCTTTACCTTGCCTATGAGAAAACTTGCCCATCGATCATTAGTTCAATTTTTTCTCCACTCACAATGTTTAGAGACATTTGTATTTTACAATTGTGTCTGGAGATCTGTAGCTTTTTTCCTTCTTCATTTGTTTATTAATGTTATTCCTGTGCACCTGCCTCCACCGCTGCATCTTTTCACATAGACGATACCGGTGTGATCTTTTCGCCCCTATCTAGGCGATGATGAAGAAGAATTCCCCTTTATCCATCGCTTTATAGGCTGGTTTATGGACAGAGTGCATGAGTGCTATGACACTCCAACTGTTCTGACCCTGTCTATCAAAGCAGCATGAAACTTTTTTGTACAACAGCAGATTTTCTGTCAGACCAGATGGGTTCGTCTTCACTTCCCATGGCCATCGATAAACATTTATACATGATCCTGTCATCTTTTCTCTCATTTCTTAAAGCATTTTAGTCTCTACTTTCCACTGCACACCTGGAGCGCCTAAAAGAATCTCCATGTTGGAAATATGTTTTCCAAATATCTTCAAAGTGCCTTTTGCTCAACACACCTCTCCCTGTCAGTGTGTGTGTTTGTGTGTGTATGTATGTGTGCACTGTTTAGTGTAAGGTGAGGGGGCAGGGACCTTGGCCTGAAAGCTCTCAGCCTCAAAATGACAATCTCCCATTCAAGGTCCACCTCCGATTGAGCTTAATGCCTAAGTAATCAACTGCAGCGCCCGACCCTGCCCCAGGCAGGATTTACACCAACCAATTACTGCCCAGTATTGCTCTGTGTGTGTGCGCACACACATGTGTGTGTAGAGTTTGGAATTCCCCACACTCTCACACATACTTTCTGCCCACTCACACACTCAGACTCTCCTTCTCTTGACCCCCATGCTCATACACATTTGTCAGGTGTCAGTGCCTCATTTGGCTGCTGAGTAAATGGCTCATCTCAGATTTCCCCCATCTCCTAAACTAGAGATTTATGTGTTATATAACCTTTATTATACAAAAATTATTTGCCCATGACGAGCCCTCACAGCCCATATATGAAAAATAAGCTGCCTCCTTCACATATATGTTTATTAACGACATCCACAAGGACATTATGAGGAGTGATTTAGCTCTGACTGTTTTCAAATTAGTTGGCTTGCTTAAGCTTCTAGAAGACGATGGAGCCGTTGTTGGGCCCAGAAACGCCTCAAATATTGTCTATAGAAGTTAAAGGCGTCATGCCAGCCATGCAGCTCCTTTAGGTTCAGAGCAGTTTCATATCTAATCCTTCTCCTAGTCAGGGTCAGATAAAGTTGACTCCCTTCCTGTAAACTCAGACAGAGAGAGCAGACGAGCAAGCCTCTTTAAAACTGATAAAACACGCTCCGTGTGAGCTTGGAGTGCGGCAGCAGAAGAGGCACACGTGTTCTGGGGTGCTGTGTTTGAACTCCTCCTCAGAGAGAGAGAGAGAGAGAAATGGAGAAAGAGAAAGATCTGCCTCCCAGCACCCGCCGCCAATCTGAGAGAGACTTAATAATACTCTTCAAGAGAATATTTAATCAAAACAGCTCCATCATCAAATGGCTCAGCACAGATAATAAAGAATAAGAGAAAAAGAGAGAGGAACGAGAGAAAAAGAGACATGAAGATAGGAAAGAGAGAGAGAGAGAGGAAAGGAGAGAGAGATAAAAAAGTTGATAAACAGTCTCAGTGAGGACATGTGCGGTCTGTAAAAAGTTAAACAGCAAAGAAAACCTACACATGTTTACTGATCTGTCTGCCCATTTTCTGTCCATCTATCTGTTTCAGGACCTACTCCAGGACCTGGGCGTGTGACTGGGGGGGTGTGGTAGTGGAATTATCTACTCCGGAACGCAAGTGTGTGACTGGGGGGATGGGATAGCAGAGTATTTATACGGAATGCGAGCATGTGACGGGGGGTTCCCAAATACAAACATTTTTTAAAAGTATTTGTCCACATATCATATTCATAAAAAAACTTGTTGTTTGTGCTTTTACGAATACTGTGTTTGGGTTCGGCTCCACTCCTAATATATATAGTAGTTTCTATGTGCAATATTTCTCATATGCAACATTAGTTCTTGTCAACCGCCATCATTACATTGCATGCCTGTCCATACAGATATATCCACAGTATATATATATATATATACACACATGCACACACACACACACACACACCAATATATTTCAATTCACTTGTCCATATTTATGTCTCCAGATTGTTTGTATAGTGCACTTTTTATACTGTACTCATGGTACAGTTTTTATTTTAGCTGTTTTTGTCTTGCACTGTCCACCTTTCTGCAATGACAATGCAGATTTTCCACTTATGGGACTAATTAAGACAGATTTTGTGGGAATCTGTTGGCATCCATGTGGTAAGCTTTGTGATGGTAGGTACTGTCAGGTCCAGGTAAAGGTTTTGTTAGAGGCCGCTAGTGTATTGTTTTGGGTTTTGGGTGTTTTATGTTGACAGGGTTCACTGGGTGTGGAATTAAGTAGTAGTCACAGCTGAGTTGAGTTCATGTTTAGTGATTGTGTTGGTTGATTGGTTCTTGCCTTTGTTTTAAACATATATAAAAAGGTTTTGTTCTATGCACTGGTGTTGGTACACTGTCATCCATGATGGGGTGTGGGTGTATTTCTTGTGTCCTGAAATTTTAACCCTTTAAGCAGGATTGCAACAAGACGTCATCATGACTAAAAGAGACTGTAGTTACAAATATCTTGTAATGTAGCATTTGTATTCCCGACCACTAGTTGGCAGACATGAATTACTTTGATTCAAAATGAAAATTTTGGCATTGTCCTATTCAAGTTTTGAGTAAAAAGCAGTTGAAATGAGCATTGTGTCACGGGAGCAGAGAAAGAATGCACTTCTTTTCTCAGTGTGTGAGTAAGTGTGTGGGATTCGTGAAAAATACAAATCGCCAAATGGCCAATAAAAAGCTGTCCGTTGATGTCCTGCGAATTATATCTGCCGATTCTGAATCTGAAGAGGAAGATTTGCTTTTTGAACCAGGAGACATGCGAGAAAATCATGCTCCAAGCTGTGAGTGTGAGAGAGCTGGGAGTCACCGCACCACAAGCAGCCGCAGTCGGCGTGAGAGAAGAAATTCTCAGCGCCCTCCGCTTGAAGCTTTCTCGCCTGTCAGAAATTATAAAAAGTAAAAAAAATAATGCTGATTAATCAGACCATGTGACTTTAACCCGTTTCGATGTTCTGTTGAAACATGCTACCAATTGGGATGTGCTACTCTGCTGTTGTGTGCACGTGAAGTTCTACAGTCTTGGAATTCAGAGCCATGCCTAAAATCTGTGCTGCCTTGTCATTTTGCACTATGGTAGCATTTTTTGACCAGGTAGCATAAATCCTGAGAACACCCTGCTTCACAGTAGCCTTTCTCAGTGTTAGAACATGACTGCATGAACTGGCCCTATGCACCTCCAAGTATCTATCCATCTGTCTAGGCTCTTCTCATTTAAATACAAAATGTTTCACAGATTATGCATATTATTTGCTGATATCTCATCATTATCATTGTCAAAACTGACAATAAACTGTGTAAACTTCAACATAGTGTCATAGCAATTTTGCTCGACACAGGTTAGAAGAACCCAGCCAAAAATAACAGAGGAATGCTTTGCTCAAGAAGAATCAGAAAAGTTTATTACACAATTGCAAAAGTGTAGAGGTCGGGTTCAGGGTCTCCTGAGATCTTCTGAAGGCGTCTCTCATGAGTCTCTGAAGTCGTCTCCCAACTTCCGTACAGAGTCACAGGTTTTATAGGAAAAAGTCCCTTGAAGCTTTAGTGCACCGTCATCTCTCCTGGTACCATGCCCAAAGTAGGAAAATGGAAGGAACCTACATAATTTTTCAAGCCAGGAATACTTGACCATGAACGTAAGCTTCATAGGCTCACAAGTTATCACTTGGAATTAGAATATGGCGTCAGAGTGTCCTTGAAACATGTTTCTTCTCCTGACTGACCAAAGACACTTTTTGACCATAAAGTTCTAACAAGCATGGTATGGAGACCATAGATCCATAGATCCCCAAGTTCTAACCTTAAATGAATCACACAACCCTCAGGAACTAAAAATGAATCACAGAATCACTGACTTACTGATTGAATACTGAGCGTGAATACATGTAAAATAATAATTAATAATAAAGAAATAAATGAATAAAATGATTAAAATGTGAAATTCTTCCACAATTTACTTTTTGAGTTTGGACATTATGACAAAGGATACTTAAATATTTCAAGGATAACAGTAGCCTGTTTAATTGAGTGCACCCCTGTGGCATGTGCTTTTACACTGTCCTGTTCAGTACAGGATGTTCAGTACAGGACAGTTGGGATCTGAGAGAATAAAACTGCGTAATAATATTAACAATAATAATAACAACAATAATAATAATAAACAGAATGAAGGAATGAATTCATATAAATGTAAAAAACAAGATTTGGTACAAACATGAAAGGGTAGAGGCAAGTAGTGGATATAATAATGATAAAATAATAATGAATGGCAAATTCCATAAATACCTAGCAGGTTTTTGGATGTGCTGTGTGTGTCATTAGAGCAACCACACATGTTTTAGGCCAAACTGTCAGGACTTGTGTGTAAACCTTCTCCAACTTCAAGAAAGAGGAGAGAGAAAGAGAGAGAGAACCACACTGCACTGTGGCCATCGCCATGGAAACAGATTTCAGGAAGCATGGGTCAGGGAGAGAGAGGCTGAGAGAGATGGATGAGGAGATACATGGGTATATCACAGCTGAAGTAAAATATTATTATTATTACATTTATTAATATTATTTGCAAGTTATACGTCAACTGATGGATGAGCAGCCCAATGAATGGATGAGAGGATGGATGGACAGCATAGTGGATGTACAAGTAAATGAGAAAACAAGATGGTGAGAAAAAACAATATACATATTGAGAGAGAAAAGAGAAAACACAGCTAGAGAGCAAAAGAAAGACAGTAAGATGAAGAAAAGGTCAAAATAGGGAAGAGAGAAGAGATAAATGATCTTAAGAATCACTTAATTGTTCCAGAAAAAAGGAGCAATAATGAATTAAATTTTCAGTAAGCGTAGAATGATGAGGAGGGGGGTGGGTATGATAAGAAATGGTGGGGAAAAAAGGCAGGATGTTGAAAGAAGTGCCTGGGGAAAATGAGAGGATGGTGTGGCAGTGTTTTGTGAAATTGTGCTGTCAAACATTTGAGCGTGCTTATTTCCTGCAGTAGAGATGATGAGCGAGCGCCTGACAGCTGAACCAGATTAAAAACTCTCTTTTTTTTCCTACCAGCTTGATTCCAACCGACATTTATGAATTTAATAATGGAACAATTATTGGTGTCAAATGACAATTGACAGGTGCCGCGACCCCATGAAAAAGAAATGGGTAGAAGACATCTATTAGCATGTAGGGGGCATGGAGGAACGGGAAAACCAGCCTCACCACTGTAGAGCACACTGAACAATGTCTTTGGTGATAATATGTTTCAGTCAAGGCACCATATTTAAGCTTAAATCCAGGTTAGAAGATCAGTGGAGAGTTCCAGCATGACTACCCATAAAACTTAAAACAGAATCTGAAACCTAAACCCAACACTCATACTAACCCCTAAACCAGGAACCAACTGGAACCAAGTCAGGCTATAGATTACCCCAATAATCCCCCAATGGTCCAAAAATATCAATAGTCCAAATCTCAGTTTAGTGGGAATTTTCAGTTTAATTTAATTAATCATTTAATTTAGTCTAGACCACAGTTAAACTGTGGAAGAGTGTCAAAACCCAAAATCACTGCGTTGAGGTTTAGTGCATGATCTCCAGATAACAATATAGTTTAATCTGTTGTGTCCCAAACATCTCCCCTCCAGCTCCTGTTTCAGTTCAAATGAGTAATACCAGTGCACATACAGTACGCTCATGTGTGTCAATTCATTAGTTGCCAGCTTAATAATATACTCCTGTGCACTATACACAATAGTGTACACTGTACAGCTGTCGGCGCAATTTTGCTCGACACAAGGTGACAAGACCCCAGCCAAAAATGACAGAGGACTGCTTTGCTCAAGAAAAATCAGAAAAGTTTATTACACAAAAAGTGGAGGGATCGGATTTAGAGTCTCCTAAGAGCTCTGAAGTCGTCTCTGCCCTTCCGTTTCTGAGATACAGGTTTTAAAATAAAGTCCTATGAAGCCTTAATGCACATCACCTCCCCCAGGACTCCCACATATCATCTGAATCAATATGACCGCATCTCAGCTGACTGTATGATTTTAATGAAAAAATAATTTTGTGAGTATTTTTATGGGAAGGTTTGCAACCCCCCCAAAGAGATTAACTGGACACCTTTTAGAGATTAGAATTTAGTGTTTACACAGTCTCCTAGAGACTCACTTTTTAATAAAATGGAATGGGTACAGAGTACTACGCTTTAATTACTTCCTCGCTGGCACTCAGCCGAACACTAGAAAGTGTACCCTATGCAAAACAGAATTTATTATTGTCTCAGAATGGTGAGATCAATCCTAGGACCTTAAACTGGCATTTTTGAAACAAAAATTTATTGAACCTAATTCCCCAGGGTCTAATTAATATGATATATTTTAATTACTCTTAAGTATGGAAACCTCCCTATTTGTATGCAAAGTGGAAGTATACTGGCATTTTTTCGCTGGTTCAGTCTTTTTGTGAACTTCATCTGTCCGTTACAGAGATTTCATGTGTCTTGTTTGGCAGCCGCTATTTTCACAGTCTGACACAAGCCTCCTCCCATTTGTCTTCCCTCTCACCCCACCTGCTTGCTCTCTCTCTCCTCTTTCCTGCAACTATGCCTTTCTCACTAACAGAGACAGCTGAGATTCAGTTTTTGTCTAAATCAGGGTCTGCTTGCTTCTTGTACTTTTCTTCCTTGACTTTGCCTTTGGATAGTGAGAGTAGTTTATCTGGTTGGGGCTCTGATTGGGGAGCAGTTGCTCTGCTGGGCTGACCCTCTCCGACTGGAGGGGTTTCTCTGGCGAGAGTGTTAGTAGCTCGCTTGCCCTCCTTCCAGGTTCTGATTGGCTTGGGTAAATGTCTTTTGCAAAAGCAGGTAAAATTTGCCAGTCGAAGTGTTTTGTCTAAATGGTGGATGATTCTAGAGGATGATTCTTAAGTTTCTGTTCCTCAGCTATTCTCCTGGCACTAAATAATTCTCCTCTAATTTTATAGGTTACAATGTTTAAACGACTCTGCTTCCTACATATGAAATGCGGTCCAGCCAATGTCGGGTTTCTTAACTTTTCATTTTTTATTTATTTATATATATAATTTTTATTTTTTATTATTATTATGACAGCAAGTGATTTCTACTTGTTTCATTTTAAGTTTCAACTGAACCGAAATGCACTTTTAATACAGGAACTCTTCATAGTTTCTCAGCACACACACTCAAACCACAAATGTTTCTGACAGGCACACACAAACCGCTAGGTTCCCACATGCACACACACCAAACTTCAATCAAAACAAGTGCGTCTACACACACATAGGCTGTGTCTCATTTCGAAGGATGCGTATGCGGAGTGTCCTCAAGCCTGGAATCAAACGAGACGGTCTTCGTAGGACAGACGGAAAAAGATACAGAAAGTATCAGGTTGCTATGCCAACAGACAACAGCGTCGTTGCACTCTCACACTAGATAAAAAAAGGAAAATTATTTCTAAATTTGGAGAGAAATTTGAAAAGAAAATGTTTTTATTTGTTGTGTTTTATTAATATTTGAGCAGCTGCAGTGGTTTGTCAAATAAACAACGGTTGGTTACAGCGACGCAAAGAATTGTGGGTTATCTGTAGCAGTGAAGGATACACTGCATGCATCCTCCGAATTCCTGTGAAAGAAGGACGCATTCGAAGGTCGCATATGGAGTGTCCTTCTTGCTTTTCTGAAATGAGACAGTGGTTAGGGGAGGAGCACATCCTTGGACTTAAGATGGCTGCCCCCATGGCTCCCTAGAGAGGAAGGTATAGGGGGGATTAACAAGTGGAATTAGTCACAGGTGTGTGCGGTTGAGCGATGGGGCAAACATGGTGGGGCGGGAGTTTTCTTTTATTTTAGACACTGACTCTGATAGCAGAGGGAACGGAGAGGTGCGGGGGCAGAGGGAAGGCGGCAGCAAGGCGCTGGGCAGAGGAGAGCCCCCAAGGGGGTGGACGAGACCGATGGAGCCGAGACTGGCATTCTGCCGGAGTTGGAGTCTGCTCAGCGGACCGGGATTGAACACTGGCTTCGTGGGTCACCCCCCGCTAAAAGGTGTCCCCTATTGTTCCTACTGATATGGCTAGGCTGTCATTTGGAAGATTCCGTCTCCCCCCCTCTCTTCTTGGATGTGTAGTTACTTTTCGCCATGCATTTCCACCTCTGTGTTTGGTATTTTGCCTCACATTCTGTCTCCCAATTCATTTGTGTTTCCCCTACAGTTCTGCACTGCCCAGCCAGCAAAACATGCCTGGCTCTTTGTGAGCTTGTTCCCGGATCTTAATCAGCACACTCTGCAATCAAGGGTGAGCATTGGTTTATGGTCAACATGTGACAGATGCAAGCCAGATCAAAACCGTAATCCAAAAACTAAAGAGAAAGGTGTGCCCACAGGCGTATCTGGGGCAATGCTATGGGAAATAGAGGACACATTGCTACCTGTTGTAACCTTCTTGGCATAACCTTGTCACTCAGGAGCGCAGCCTCATTGCTCCGGAGCATAGCCACAAACAAATTGGTGTGGTTACAATCCTTTTCGTCAGCTGCGAAGATGTCCACAAACTCATCTAAGAACTGATGAAGCTGCTGACTCTGAGACCCGGTTAACCCTATGCAGCTACGCTGTTGGTAATCCCAGCAGGCGGCCCAGACCCACTTCAGCAGTCCTTCAGATGCACAGTTCCCCCAGGCGCACGCTCGAACAGGTCTAGCGGGGAAAACAGTCTGAAGCGGGCGATGGTTTCTGGCCCAGGTCTAGCGGGGAAAACAGTCTGAAGCGGGCGATGGTTTCTGGCCCAGGCCTAGCAGGGAAAACAGCCTGAAGCGGGCAAAGGTTTCCCCTCACCACTGCCCCGCTTCAGTTTGTGCTGCTTGGGTATGAGGTACACAGGCATGGGTGAGCCAAAAGAGCGTGCAAGGTGCCCCAGCTCGTCTTAGTGCTCGGACCGCCGCAACTCCAACGCCTCCAGGCCACCATCCTCGACAACCACAGTGCCAGCTTTGCAGACACTCTCAGTCGACACCGTGTGCTGTCGCTCCCGGCCCAGAATGTGCTCTGCACACTCCGCCCTCTTGACTAGCTCCGACAGTGTGAAAATATGGGCTCCCTTTTATTTTCATGGAAATCATTTTCATGCCTTCGTAAACTTGTAATGTGGAAAAGGAGGATGAATATTTGGTAAAGGAGGATGAACATTTTATTGCTTTGCAGCCATTTTGTTCCAGATGTTTTTAGTCAATGCAACCTTTAACCTTCAAGTGAAATATATAGCAACAAATGACATGTGCTCCACAAATGCTTGCATGGAAAATTCGCGAGAAAAGGGCCACTCCTCAAGAAAGGCCATGTTAAGTCACATTTGAGTTTTCCAGAAAGGATTCTGAGACCTGTCATGTCTCGTGTCTGTAAACATACACACTTTACCAGTCTGGGGCTTCAGGGTGAGTACAGGTTTTAATGAAGAAAACTGAAATACATTAATACAGTCTTTTCAGAGGAACTTCACTCCAAGTAAAGTTCCAAAACCATTATCCTAAATACTGATAAATCGCTGTGAGTTCACCATTACCTCTAAGCCCTGCTGATGGACAGGAGCAAAATCCGGTTTGTTTTCCACCCAGGTTTCAGCAGGTTGTTCTTCCATCACATTTTGATGTCTGCAAACACAAACAGGAACTCAAACACATTGTGCATTACTCTAGCAACCCAAATGCACAAATAGGTGACCACACACTGATTCTAAGTTACAGCTGGCATATATCTTTAATCTCAGCCAATCACAAGAAAAAGACAGCAATACACAGAACACTCAAGACAGGTGGACATGTGGTCAGGTACCCACGAATCCCACCCGGGCTATTTACATACCTTAACACCAGACAAAGTATCACCCATACCTAATTTCATACCCCGAGCCATATATCCCCTAACTCCATTTTTTGGGCTTGGAAGTCCCTGATAACATATCCATCAAAAAATCTAATGGATTAAGGTCCCTAACATTATGAGAAGTGTTATATTCAGTATTTTATACTGCAAACAGACCCTTATAACTGCTAAATACCTTGAAAAGGATCATTAACAATGGTAATATGCGGTTTTCAAACTGCCATAAAGTGATTGCAGCTTATAATCTGTGACAGTCACAAGTTATAAGCTGTAATCACTTTTTGGCATCTTGAAAACGGCATATTATCATTTATAATATTTCTTTTCAAGGTATTTTAGCAGTTATAAGGGTCTGTTTGCAGTATAATGTGTCAAATATAACCCTCCTGAATTATATCAAACAAGTTAATCTGGGCACTACAGCTTTAAGTTGCTGAGCGCGCTCCCGCGGACGGCTATCAAGTTCTGGCAGACGATCACTTTTTGGCACACCGGCTCCTCTTTGGGAGCCGTGCCAGAAGAAGCGGCTCTCTGAAATAAGCCAAACTTTCCATCACTAGTAAACTAGAGTGAAAAAGTAGTAAAAGTAGAGTGAAGCTGTTGTCGTATTAGCAGGAGTAGCAGCGCCCCCTGTCTACAGCCACGACCGCCCAAAAGAATTCCATTAAAATTACTCAATCTCTTGAATTTACCAGACTGGTCACGGGTCCAGACAGACATTCACTCCAGATCCGGACCACGGTCCGCTATTTGGTGATGCCTGCCATAGAGGAATAATATTCGAGCGAGAGACTATGTTGGGGACCAAGGCCAAGTGGAAAAGAAATGTATTAGTCAGATGAGACGAATAGAACACCATACCAACAGCAAAGCATGGTTGGGCCGTATCCCGTTAGAGTTTCTCTGCAGCAGGGACTGGGGCGCTTGTCGAGAAAAATGGATGGGGCAAAATCCCAACAAATTCTTGAGGAAAACCTGCTGCCCTCTGCTGAAAAGTTGTCATTGAGAAGAAGGTTCATTTTCCAACATAACAATGACCCAAATTGCACAGCAATACTGACCACACAATGGCTGAAGAAGAAAAATATAATATATAGTATAATGTCAAAATAAAAGTCTTTATAAATTATACTGTGCATTGTGCATTGTATTGAATACACAAAGTTGGTAAAGAAGTATTAAAATAGATTTGAGTCATTAATTAAAATAAAAGGTGGTTCCACATTGTACTGAGATAGGGGGATGATCTTTTATCCAACTCAGGGATTCTGTTCCTGAACTGTTGCTACCAAATTTTTATTTTGATGTTATATGCTGCATTAAGTAAATACAGCTGGAAAAATTACTTTTTGTCTTTGTATCTCCATGTCAGACAATAAAGCAACAAACTGGGCATACAGCGGGTCCTCGAGTTACAACGCAGATCTATTTCTATGGCAGTGATATAACCTGAAATATGGTATACATTCAAATACACCCTAACCTTATCTAATCTAACACAGTTGTAAAATAATAATCTAGAGCATAAAAACACAACTAAGACACAAATAAGGAAAATAAATATACACTGTACTTGTACACTGTACTGTACAGAAAATTTTTTAAAAAGAGTGAAAATCACTTGCATTTTAAAAGTCCGAAATGTCATAAGAAAGCTGTCCGCTCGGGATCGTGAATGTGGGACTAGAGAGGTGAATCAGGAATGTAGCGTGGTGGATGAGCCCAGTCGCGGA
>JBBKCR010000134.1:626174-638501 GCA_037577295.1 Ladigesia roloffi | reverse complement strand
CGGTCTTGACTCGGACTCGACTGCTTTTGAAAACCAATGGTCTCGGTCTCGACTTGGTCTCGACCCTTCAAAGACTCTGTCTCGGCATAGGCGGTCTCCCCATCACTACAGTTTAGTTCCCCCCTACAGTCGAAATAACAATAATGCAGCCTGGAAATCAGCATTTAAGATGGAATGAACATTAAGAATAAGGATCTGCGAATAAGGAGCATCGTCCGGCACTATTGGTCAAATAGCTAGTCAGTTAGTTATTAATTATCAGTGATTTCTCCAATCAACGAAGTTTGGTGAGTATTATATGTTTAAGAATAATCATGGTGTGATGTATGTGATATACATTTGAATTTTATATTTCAAGGACTCCATAAAGTTTTCCTTCCCTTGGAAATGTGCGCTGCTGCTTTCTCCTGCTTATGAAAGAAGCAGCATGTGTGCGCATTGTGAACTCTTCCATATCCCAAAATGTCAGGTGTCCATATTATAGCCTTTGAACAATGCGCGAATGATTACTAACCAGGTTTTTTCTGGTCAGTGCTGAAATGACTTTCACTTCTCATAAAATAGCAAATTCGCGCTATGCGCCTCACCACACCTCTTCTTCTCAGGGACACGCCCGACCCAGCGCAATGCCATCTGCTATAATGACAACGTACATTTCTGCCAGAAAAAAAGAACGATGCGCTCGCACAAAAATAGCAATGATGGGTTGCACCAGTGACAAAAGCACGATGCGCTGTGTGCATTATCGGACCCCTTGAGTGCTGAGATAATATTAGCAGTAAAATACAGATGAAGCTCTACAAATTACGTGTAAAGAAGATCTCAGAACATCTGGAACATCTGAACATTTGCGCTGTACGTATGAGAATTTGTGCCTGCTGAGTCAAAATAGCATTGGTTAGGCCAGGCACTGATGTTAGAAGAGAAATTCTAATTCTCAAATAGTTTTTGTGCTGTAACATTAATATATCCCTTGAATTCCAACACTGGAATTTATAATCCCAACCCCAAAAATCAAACCTAGTTCGTTATATGATCATAGATCATTCACCAGCATTAAAATAACACACGAATATGGAATCATTTATAACAGATACTGAATCATTTATAGTAATTTCTGAATAATTTCAGAAAAATAGATACGACATACTCTAATAAACAAAAAATAAAGAGAAAGAGATACAGGAAAAGAATGAGAGAGGGTGAAAGAGAGGGAAAGACAAAAAGAAAGAGAGACATAGAGAGATAAAGAAAAAGAGGGCTTGAAGGGGGAGAGAAAAAGGGAAAGAGAAAGAAAAAGGGGAGAATGGGAGGAAGGGCAAAAGAGGTAGAGAGAGTAAAAAAAGAAAAAGAGATTTGGTTAGAGAATAAAGTAAATAGACAAATAGGAGTGGAAGGGAAAAATAACTAAACATATTAAAAGAAAGATGGAGAGTAAAAAAAGAGGCCCGCATGTGAAAAGATAAAATAGAAAATAGGAATATAGAAAAAAGAAAAGAGAGGGAGAAATGGAGGTCAATAAAAAGAGAGAGAGAGAGCTAGAGAGAGAGAGAGAGCGAATCTCCTTTCTGCTTTTGACCCGCCTCCCTCTGCCTCCCCCTCTCTCAGTCCCTCTCTGAGTCCCTCTCTCTCCCTCTCTCTCTCTCTCTCGCTCTCTTTCTCTCACTCGCTCGCTCTCTCCGTCTGAGAGAAGTTCCTCTGAGCTCAGTGTGAGAGATGGAACAGCCCGGAGCCACTCGCCTCGGACAGTAAGTGCTGCCTTCATTCCTCCATTTATCGCTCCACTCCTCCCTTTCACTTCTTCCTCATCATAACCTTTAAAACAGCAAGACAGCGAGAGGCTAGTTTGTCTGAACTGCATTTAATGCGGTGGTTTTGTTCGGTTTTACAGTACTTTGTCACTTGTTACAGACTTGCTCCTGTCTGATCATTGGTGAACCAGGCTGACTTGTCAAGTGCCGTCCATGGTTCACAGATAGGGGGTCTTCATCTACACGGCACTGAAACCAGCAGCTCTCGTGGGGTAGAGCCACTATCCATGGTGCTGAAATTCCTCCGCACTTCTTTAAGCAGGGGTGCTTAAATGAAAGTGCCCTGTGGTGCTGTCCATAGTGCTGAAACCCATTGCTGTCTGATCATGCTCACCCCCTCAGTGTACTAGTAATAGGGGCGCTGTCCTTAGTGCTGAGTGTAACTGGAATGTAATGTTCAGATTTTTGCATGCCTTCACCACCTGTGGTGCCTGTCGTGCCAGCTTGGCATGAACGGTACTATTGTCCAAGGTGGTCTGTACAGGAACGCTCCCTGGTGGGGTTTTAAACCGAAGCACAAGTGTGTCCACAGTTTGGAAGTTATTTCCATTTCCAGAACCTTGGTGTTAAAATCATTCCAGCCTTAATGTTATGATACTGGCATTTAAATCTTTTGTAGATTTAGTAGTTATAAACTATCGTACTGTCTGTGGAGACTGACTGGACTGGGTCATGAGTCTTACTGTCCAAGAGGAAATATCTATCAGGATGCTCCTTACTCTTGTATCTTCGCTGGTTTAAAGTATAGCCCCTGGGTGGGGGAGCGAGGGGTGCTGTCCATTGTCCTCAAATCGTTACAGTCATTGATACTCAAGTCAATATTGATTATTGCTTCTGTAATGCAGAAATCTTTACATAAGGTTTTGTAAGTAGAAAAGTTAGAAACTGTTAGAAAAGTGCTGAATGTCAATTAAAGTATAGTGCCAATATTTTTTTTATTTGATACACTATATCAAAATAAACAGGACAAACTGTGCTCCAACAAAGCATATCAAAACATTCAATGATGTCAGTTAAGCTGATAAGTATAAACATCATCCAGCTGTGTGTTCTAATGAAGGGAGACTCCTTAATTGGTGGTGCTGAAATCACTGCTGCTGCAATTCAGTTTAATTTTGGTTATAACCTCCTTCAATTAATTTTTTTTTACAGGTGAGCAACACCTACACCAATCTAGGAGAAGATTTCCGATGTAAATGAAGCAAAAAGAAAATGATTGACCACCACATACTAACTGACGTGATCTGATCCAGGGTCAGACAAAAGAGCTGTTTCTCAAGAAAAATAAAGACCCCACATGATGTGAGCATGTTAAACCGGAGGAAAGATGGAGTGTTTTGGTCTCTGCTGTCGGAATGTGTTAAAGCCGATATCTGTGTGTTCCCGTAGAGGACCAGACTCTAATCCAGTGTGTGACAATATTTAACACAATGTGTAAAACCAAAAAGTGTTCTTAACCCTTAGAACTCCGAGTGTATTAGGAAAATCTGTTTTCAGCAAGTAAAACCGGTGTAAACCCAGTGTTTGATCCTCTACACACTCACCGTTTGCTGCTCTTTCGTTCGCCGTGCTGCTGCCTGGTTGCTCTCCAGACCTTTCTGCAGGATTTCCTCTCCCACTTATGGGCGGAGAACATCCTGAATGTTCTCCCGGCTTCAAGGACCTAGAGTTTTTCCTTTTGTTTCTAAGACCTAAAGTAATAGCAATTTGGACATTTTTAGTTCTTTATGGGTTTTTGCATGTGATGTCATTTTAAAACAAATTATTATTGCATGATTTCCGTTCTACCTTTAACATTAAGTGAAAGTTCAGCATGACATCTGATACCTCAAGCATCAACACAAACCGGGGGAACTTCTGTGTAAGGAGTAGTTGTGTTGTATGACAACAGTTTACCACTTGTTGTGCTGCTCGTTTTCTAAGGGTTAATTAACACGTCATTTTTGACGAAAACATGGGCATCCAGCACCTCCTGCTCCTCCTCATCTATCTGGACCCGCTATGTGGCTTGAACGCTAACAAACGAGGGAAGAGTCTTCCAAAGAAGGGCGGCAGAGTTAAGGAGGTGAATGGGACAGTGGCTCCGCCCCTCATTAAGACCCCGGGGCCTGGGGTGGGCGCAGGCACGGTGCTGCCCAGGCGTGTCACGCAGCTCTCAGCCCCAGCGCTGGCCGGAGAACACGACACGTGTCTCGGTTACTACGATGTCAGCGGACAGTTTGACAAAGAGTTTGCCTGCAACAATACGGACCACCGCTACTGCTGCGGCTCCTGCTTCCTGCGCTTCTGTTGCCCGGTACGTGCCAAGCGGCTGGAGCAGCGTGCCTGCAACAACTACAACACACCCGAGTGGGTCAAAACACCGCCACCCTCCCCAGCACCCACCGGCCCCGTCTATGACCCCGCCCTCGACCGCACCAACACCACCGTCTACATCGCCTGCGGTGTCATTGCCCTTATTGTCCTCCTTGCCATCTCTGCCAAGGTTGCCTACGACAAGGCCACCAGACCACCACAGGAGATGAATGTACACAGGTGAGAGACAGAGAAATATTTTTTACAAATTTCCATGAAATCCTTATGAATTTTATTCATTGTTTATAATGAATAATAGTAGTTACTGACCAATTTATAGTAGTTACTGAACAATTTGGGCTATTTACTGAATGATTTGGTGCAGATGCTGAGTAATTTATAAACTTGAATAATTAATGTGCATGCTCTGAGCACTTCTCTCGTTCACACATTTTTTGGCCCCCTACTCCTCCCAGATCTTTCGAGATAGAGACACCGTTCCAACTCTGAAACATCGCGCCCGATCTGAACTTCATGGCTTTTTTATGCGTTTTGTTGTTTGTGCGTTATTCACAATTTTACAGAGAAAACGATTTGCAAAATGATTGGCACCTCCCCATAATCATCAAATTTCAGATAGTCCTGCTGGGACACGCTTCGTCTGAAACCCACCAAACTTCATGTGATCCCTCAAGCCAACGCCCTTGACACACAAATATGGTCGGTGATGACCTGCACTCGTCTTTTCCTTTTTTTTTCGCTCATCCCTTTTTCCCCCTTCACTTCCATTCATTTTTAACTCCATTGAAATGAATGCCGTTTCAGGTGATGAGACGTACCGAATCTTAAGAAACTTTACATGAGACCTCAGGCCACACCCCCAATGACATACATGTGTAAACTGAACAATTTGGACAAAAGTCTTGGGACACAGCTGTCATACAAATGTATTGAAAACACACACATACACAAACGAATATACACACACTGTTTCTAAGGTGTAGGAGGTTGTTGCTATGCAGTGTATGTAAGTTTGCTAAAGTATAACATGTGGTTGCTATGGTGTACAAAATGGCTGCTTGGTAGTATTTAGGCAGTTGCTATGGTGTCAGAGGGGGATGTTATGACATTTTTGGGTGGTTGCTGAGGTAGAAAAGGTCGTTGCTATGGTGTAGGAAGTGGTTGCTTTAGAGTTTTAAGACAGTTGCTATGTCATACAAAGGTGTTGCTAGGTCCTAGCTGTTATACCAGAGGTGGTTTCTAAGCAGTTTTTGGCAGTTGCTATAGTGTATGGTTGTCTAGGCATGAACGGCAGTTCCTATACTTTATAGTCAGTTGACTGCTTGGGTCAGTTGGGTCAGTTGGGTCAGTTGACTGCTGCAGTTGGGTCAGTTGATTGCTGCAGTTGGGTCAGTTGGCTGCTGCATTTCTGAGCAGGCACACTTTGCATTTTTGCTGCAGAAATGCAGTCTAGTTAGTGTGCTTGCTCTGAGCAGAATACACTATTGTTCTTCTTAAGTTTTATTTTTATTATTAAGGGACTGCCCCATTAAAATTTTAATGGGAAAATCCCTTATTAAACTTTGCTCCCATTCATTTAAACAGGGAAGTCCCATATTGTTCTTCACCTTGATTTCTGTATCGCACTTACTGCAGCCCAAACCATGGCATGTACCCACACAACCTACGTATATATCAAATCATTCGGCTTGTCATTGTGAGGTGTGCTATTACTTTTATAAGCACTTCGCATTACCATGGCCACGCTTCGCACCCACAAAGATGGCTGAAACCCCATAGAGACAAAAGTATTTGGTCATAACTTGCCACATTGAATTGGGTGTAGTTTCAGGTGATGAGACTTAGAAGCCACATACAGTGACCGAACTTTGTGAAACTGGCCTGAGGCCACGCCCCCAATGACATACATGTTCAAACTGAACAATATGAACAAAAGTCTTGGGACGCAGCTTTTATACAATTGTATTGAAAAGACACACACCCAAACTCACTCACCCACATTCACTCACACAGACACACACACTCTCACTCAAACAGGTTTTTACTGAACATAGACAAAAGTATTGGGACACAACTTGCCCCTTGAAATGAATGCAGTTTCAGTTGATGAGAATTAGACCTTCCATACAGTGACCATACCTTATGAAACTTCACATGAGGCCTCAGGCCACACCCCCAATGACACACATGGGTAAACTGAACAATATGGACAAAAGTCTTGGGAACGCTACCATGGTAACGCTAAATACACACAAAGACGGCCGAAATCCAATAGAGAATGAATAAGCCTCAACTTTCGTGTCGTCCTGCTCGAACACGCTTTGTCTGAAACCCACCAAACTTCATGTGATGCATCAGGCCAATTCCCCCAACACACTTACTCACTCACACACACACACGCACAAACTCACAAATAAACACACACACACACTCACACACAAAACCAGTCACATACACACACACACACACACACACAAACACAGACACACACACACACACACACACACACACACACACACAATCACTCTCTCACACACACACACACACTCACTCTCACAGGTTTTTACTGAACAATATAGATAAAAGTTTTGGGACACAACTCTCATACACATGAATTGAAAACACACATACACACACACACACAACCACACACACTGACTCAGACATTTTAACTGTACAAAATGGGACACAGCTATCATTTAAAACAATGTGATCAAACATATTGGCTCACACACACACACACACACACACACACACACACACACACACACATACATTCCAAAGCTATGCTAATGTTCTGTTAATGCTAGCACTATGCTAATGCCAATGCCAAGTTAATGATAATGTAAGTGCTATGCTAATGCTTGGGATATGTTAATGATAGCTCTATTCTAATGTTAGCACTACATTTATTCTAGTGCTATGTTAGTGCTACAACAATACTAAAGTAAATGTCATATTACTGCTAATGTTAGCACTACATTATGTAGGAGATAGTTGGTATCGATTCTGCAGGCTGTGTCTTATCAGCAAAAATTAAAAAAACTTCTTCAGCAATTTTCGATGTTCTTTTATTATTTATATTCTTCCATTGTAATTAATGTGGCCCGAAATGTGGCGTGCACCCAGATAACCTATATATCAAATCGTTCGGCTCGTCACTGCGAGGTGTGGTATTACTTTTACAAGCATTTTGCGTTACTGTGGGGGCGCTACACGCCCACAAAGATGGCCAAAATTCCATAGAGAATTAATAGGGCCCAACTTTCTGGTTGTCCTGCTCAAACACACTTCCTCTGAAATCCACCAAACTTCATGTGGCGCATCAGGCCAACTCCCTCAACACACAAATGCAGTCAGTGATAACCTGTAATCATCTTTTTCCCCCATTCCCTTGCATAATTTATTTACCCCATTGAAATGAATGCAGTTTCAGTTGATGAGACTTACAGGCTCCATACATGACCGAACCTTGTGAAACTTCACATGAGGCCTCAGGGCACACCCCAATGACATACATGTTTGAACTGAACAATATAGGCAAAAGTATTGGGACACAACTATCATTCAAAACAATCTGGACCAACATTTTGGCCCACACAAGCACACACACTCACACACAAACACCCCCAGGCTAAGGCTATGCTAATGATATGTTAATGCTAGCACTATGCTATTGCTAGCACTATAGTAATTGTAATGCCATGTTAATGATAATGCTAGCAAAATGTTAATGCATATACTACTTTTAGCAGTACAGTAATTCTAGTGCTGTGCTAGCCCGATACTATTGTTAATATTAAATTAATGCTAATGTTAACTCCATATAGGGTGGAGGTAGCTCATTGGGTAGGACACTTGCCTCTGGACCATGAGGTTGTGGGTTTCGAATCCTACCCCTAGCACAACCACTGGGTCCCTGAGCAAGACCCCTAACCCCAAGTTGCTCCAGGGAGACTTTCTCCTGTAGTTAGGGAATGGAAGTCGCTTTGGATAAAAAGTTGACTGCTGCATTTTTGTGCAAGCACACTTTGCATTTTCTCTGCAGAAATGCAGTCTAGTTTATAGTAGACACTGAGCCCATATTGAATTCCAATGGCAGAGGGTACATCAAAATCAATTTTGGGGATCTAAAGACAGCATGAAGACTCAGACTTCAAGACACTAAAGTTCAGGTCAGTTATAAGATGTCTCACTATCTATTGTGGTTTGATTAAGAATATTCAGCTTTTTAATGCTGCTATGTGATTTTCCCACCAATTTTGGCGGCAAGATGTCACATTGGGGGGTGCACACAGCGATTTTAGGCACAGACTGCAGGTTCGTAGATAGTACTTTAATGGGACACAGACTCAAGACACTTCATAACATAACTGAAACCTACTACGTTAGCCGAACTTAAAACACACAACACTGGAGAACAGACAGGGGAAGGACACCATGCAGGATACACAAGGTAACGTGATTGGTTGCTCCCAGCATATTGACATCAACTCAACTTAAATACAAACTCCAATCATTTAAACTAAACCCATATCAGCTGCACAACATGACTTCATCCAGACGTCTACCAAAATAAGAGTCCCTTACATCAGCCTCCACTGCAACTGTCCCCCGCCCCACCCCCACGGTGCCACTCCAACCCTACCAAGGGGCAAGTGGAGGCACACACAATCCCCCCCAAAAAATTTCCCCGTGGACTACTGGGTGCCACATGTCCTCCCCTTCGTCCACTTGGTGAAGCCTCTTACCAGGGCTCCTGTTGTCCACTCTACCCCTCCCCCCCAAGAACATGCAAAGCCCCCCCTTCCTCAGGCACTATTCCACAGCCCCGGGGGGTTCATATTCCCTTTTAGGTCCTTTACACCAAGTCCTGACTGCAGATGGGGGTATGAGCCCGGCCTGAGGTATCTTGTCTGCATCGCCGATGGGGGAGGATCCCACGGCCGCTGGTTCCCTGAGTGACACCACCACTTGGAGACCCTTTTGTCCTCAGGCAATGGGTGGCACCGTCTCGTCCTGGCGACCTCTTCCCTCAACCCTCTTCGATACTGGCCTCCCGTGATGCTGGGCTCACCATGCCGATGCTCCTCGAACAGCTCACGGGAGAGCACCATGCTCTCCGACGTTCTCTCCGTCAGCGTGGGATTGGGGGTAAGAAGTGGCAGGCTCAAGGCTCTCTCCTCCTGAATCCTCCGTAACCTATTGTCCCCGCGCTGGTACCTGCTGACTCAGGCTCTACCTCACCGGAACCCCAAGCCTGAGAGTCTTTGTCCGAACCTGCTGCGCCTTAGCACTAGTTGGCAGACATATAGTAATTTGATTCAAGATGAAAATTTCACCATCATCTTATTCAAAGTTTGGAGTAAAAAACGGTTGAAAAGAGCCTTGTGTCATTGACGCGAGAGCAGAGAAATAGTGCACTTCTGTTCTCAGTGTGAGTGTAAGCATGTGAGTGTAAGCATCTGAGTCTGAAGAGGAAGATTTGTCTTTTGTACCGGGGAACTCCAAGCTGAGGGCGTGAGTGAGCTGCGATTTGCTGCTCCACAAGCAGGCCCGGCTGGCATGAGAAAGCTGGGAGTCCTGGCTCCACAAGCAACCCCGTTCGGCGTAAGAGAGCTGGGAGTCCTGGCTCCACAAGCAACCCCGTTCGGCGTGTGAGAAGAGAGTCTCTGTGCCCTCCGCTTGGAGCACGACTTTCTTGTCTCCCGGTACAAAAGGCGAATCTTCCCCTACAGATTCAGAATTGGCGAATATCATTCACAGGACATCATCAACGGACAGCTTTTTGATAGCCTTTTGCTGAGAACAGAAGTACACTCTTACTATGCTCAAAATATTCGTCTTGAATCAAAGTACTACATGTCTGCCAACTAGTGGTAGGGATTACAATTGCTACATTACATGTTACATTATTTTAAATACAGTCTATTTTAGCCATGATGACGTCTTGATATGAAAATATAGCAATATTTTACTACTTTCAAAATATCAGCTGTTTCCTGAATATAATGAAATGTAAGGTGTCTGCCACTTCATGACATCATAATATGCAAATTAGATGATAATATTTATACCCCACATAAACTTCACCTCATGCCCAACATTTTTCTAATCTAAAATAAGTCTCTATCTTTAACCCCTTTTAAGCCACAAGGTTTTGAAATATTGATGTAAAAACAAAAAAAAAACACACACTTCGACACTTTGCATTTTCCTCTGGAAATGTAAACTAGTAAACTATAGTACGTACTGAATTGTTTACAGTAGGTACCAAATTATTTATAGTGAATATTGAATCTTTTATAATAGTTAATATATCATGAATAATTTTTTTGGATTTCAACATCTCTCTATCACTGAAGTTTGTTGTCAGAAACCATTATTTATTTTGACTTATTGTTCTGCATCATTCACATTACATTCCAAAAATTGTACTGCATATTGTTTGTTAATTTGCAAGTTTAGCACACACCATTTTGAATTCTCGAAACCACAGGCAGACAAGTGTTTTTAAAATATTAGAAAAAACAGCTCAAAATTCTGTTCCCCTTTTATCCTCATACTTCCTTCACTTTCTAAAGTGAGAACTGATGGATTTGCTCTTAGAAAATGCAAAAAGATTATTTCAAATTGTGCATTAACCCACTATGTAGGCATATATATATATAGATTGGACCAGATTTAGTTCTAGTGGATTTTAAGCCCCTGTAGAGCTGCTCTCGGTGCATCAGTGTCCAGCATCCTGTTCTGCTGCGGGATGCAGGTGCACAGGGCTAAATGGAGTGATTGCGGCACGCAGTGATGGGTGTTCTTAACTGAAACATGACCTGCTCTATAAGAAGAACACAGGCAGTGAAGTTGGGAGAAGTAGGACACACAGCTCCAGTGCTCTTGCTTCACTGCAGGAAAGATGGCCAGCTAGTCAGGCCAGTCCGTTTCTGCAGTCCAAAGAGGTCCAATCTGCTCTCGCACTTCTAGTAATGGATAAAATAAATAAATCAGTCAACAAATAAACTAAATTGAGAACCGAACAGTCACAATATAGTAGCTCTTAACACAGTGTGAGCATTTCATGATTAATTTACTGAACTGAAAGTGAATTCATGCTTTAGAAATTTCATTCAGAACAGGTTTGGTCTGAAAGGGTAAATTTCTTTACATAAAAACAGGATTTTTGTTACTTTTAACCAGGGGCGAATCCAGCTTTCCAAAAGTGTGTGTGTGTGTGTGTGTGTGTGTGTGTGGGGGGGTGTTCTGAGATAGGGATGTCAAGTTATAAATACAATTTCTTTAATTTAATAAAATATAATCTGACAAAAGTTGGGGGGGGGGGTGGAATCACATTTTAGCAAGAGTGGGGGTGTTTATATGTATGTTGATGTTGGTAAAATATTGATAAATGTGAGTAAAAACTTTTATTTGGGGACTATTTTGCCAGCTTGTATCACTCCACCAAGAATAAGTTTTAGTTTTAGAACCAAAGTCTCCTTCAAACACCAGGAAAACAAATTTTCAAGCCCCTGGCAGCACAACCACAACCATTTTGTAGAACAACTTTCTGTGAGGGAGCTTTAAAGACAGATGTCTCTAATGGCTGTCTCTATAAGACAAACCTGAGGGCTGGAAATTTGATTTCTGATAGAGATTAAGTCAGCAAATACAAATTTTAATTGGTGGTGTCAGAGCTCCTCCAACACACAAATACACACACAAACCTATACACACACACAGAGTAATTTATATCTCTGCTGCCTGATGAGTGTGTTTCCTGTGTGGGCTGCTGAAGTGGGGAGGGAAGCGTTATGAACACTGTGGTTCAGTGCCTGAATGGATGAATGGATCTCTGAATCTATTCACCTGCAGCTCTCAGGTCTGGCTGCTCCTTTAGATGCATTGAATCATCAGAGAAGCACAGTGTCTGATCTTCCTAATGAACAGGACTGAGTTTTACTGAAATTAGCATTCTGATACATAAAAACATATTCGCCTATAAGTTTTCACCTGCATTTACCTTCAGATTCCTGTATTCACAATAGATTCATCTGCATCCATTTGTATTAACATGAACTCACCTGCATTCATCTGCCCTCACCTGTACTCACCTGCATCCACATTCACTTATCTGTACTTACCTGTACTCACCTGCATCCACATTCACTAATCTGCCCTCACCTGTACTCACCTGCATCCACATTCA
>JBBKCR010000134.1:605527-623497 GCA_037577295.1 Ladigesia roloffi | reverse complement strand
ATCATCATCATCATCATCATCATCATCATCATCATCATCATCATCATCATCATCATCATCATCATCATCATCATCACAACCATCACCATCATCATCACCACCACCACCATCATCATAATCATCACCATCACCATCGTCATCATCTTCATCATCATCATCACCACCATCATCATCATCATCACCATCACCATTATCATCATCATCACCATCACCATTATCATCATCATCATCATCATCATCATCATCATCACCACCATCATCATCATCATCATCATCATCATCACCATCATCATCATCATCATCATCATCACCACAATGACCATCATCATCATCATCATCATCACCATCATCACCATCATCACCATCATCATTCCACAAGTTAACACATATCAGATCTCACTCCTCTCCACCAGTCAGCATTATAATAACTAAATAATATCTTCATATTAATTATATGACTGCCCTCTCTATGTACATGCTATAACTGCTACTTGGACAACATAATTAACAACAATTTAAAAACAAACTTTAAATTCTTGGACACTTTAATGTATTTATATGCATTCATCTGTTAAGCCAACTGCATTTATTTTAATCCTTCATTACATGAACAGATTAGTTTACTGTTTGTATAATGGTGCCTGAGTTTCTCTAAAGAGAACTTCTGCACATTTTGCTGCACCGTTACTACACACCAGATCCGCATAAACGAGATCTGGACTGACTGGCAGCCCAGGAATGTTCCAAAATCGGGGCTTAAAGCTCCCTTATGGCCAGAACAGAGTGGAACTAAACTCCTCATGTCACCAGGGATTAAAATGAACGAACCGCAGTTGGCTAAACAGATGAATGCATATAAATATATTGTTCAATGAGAGATTACAAAAAGAATACATTAAAAAGAGCAGATGAATCCCTGCAGATTAGGTCCTGTATATGAGCTGGGGAATGAATGTTGTGTTCTAAACTTGGAGATAAAACTGCTGTTGGTTGAATAAACCAAAGCAGTATAAGCACATGGATTCTAGTTTCGTGAAATCACTGCACTGACTTCCTTAATATTATTTTCTCTTTAGTTGTGGATGGGCTGTCCTTTTTGATGTCTGATAATGATCTCCATTGACTTAATGCAACAGCTGAGGGACAGGTGCTCTTACATTCCCATCCAGATCGAAATGCAGAAGTCAATTTTACCCGATTTTAACTGAAATGTTGACCCAAGGGTTTGAAATCATAGTCTTGACAATGTCTGCATTGTAACTTCAAGATCAGGTTTATTTATATTGCACATTTTCAGAGACAGAAGGTCTTCAATAAGCTCAGAAATTAGAATAAGGCTAAAGAAGCATTAGAGAAACATAAAATAAGACGAAGTGAGGGCAAAAGTAGTAAAAGAATACATACAATAACATTACAAGTGCAGTAAAAGGCATTAAAAGTTCAATTTTTTAGAGGAAGGCCGAGGAGGATTTAGCAGTTTTAGCAGTTTTTTGAGGCTCCAGTCGGTGCAGGTCTGATAGTGACGGGCAGTTTCTTCCAAGAGATGCTGCATAATGACAAAACAACATTTCACCAAACTATTTTAGATTTGAAAATAAAGTAAAGGTTTATCTAATCTTATTTCTTACCAGCTCTGGTTTCAGATCTTCTTACCACTAACTGTCCAGATCTTGGAGGTCTAAGAGACCAATCAGGAATATCAACCTCCCGCATATCAGAGATGTACGCAGGATACTAGGACACAAAATTCATATTTAGAAGTCAATGCTGTACCGAACTGGGATCAGTGCAGGGACCTGAGAACAGGAGTGATGTTCTCTTTTCTTGGCTTTATTTAGAACGCTGGCAGCAGCCTTTTAAATGAGTTGGAGCCGTTTAATTGACTTGTTGAAAATCCCAGTGAGGAGTAGTTACAATAGTCAACCCTGCAGGAAATTAATGCATGGATCAAATTTTGTTTGGAGAACAAAGGGCCCGATAATGCACTCGGCGCAAGGTGCTTTCATCACTGGCGCAACCCATCATTGCTATTTTTTGTGAGCACATCGTGCATTTTATCCGGCAGAAAACTACGTTGTCATTATAGCAGATGACAATGCGCTGGGTGGGCGGGACACTGGAAAGAAGGGGTGTGGTCAGGCGGATAGCACGAATTTGCTGAATTATGAGAAGTGAAAGTCATTGTGCCACTGACCAGAAAAAACCTAGTTTTTAGTCATTCCCGCATTGTTGAAAGGCTATAATATGGCGCCTGTTGACAATGCGCCCACACGCAGCTTCTTTCATAAGCAGGCGCGAGCAGCGGCGCACATTTAAAAACGGTTTCATGTGAGGGAAAACTTTATGGAGTCCTCGAAATATAAAATTCAAATTAATATCACATACATCACACCATGATTATTGTTAAAATACATATTAATTATCAGTGATTTCTCCAACTCAGTTTTGTGAGTATTATAACAAGTAACTGACGGTCTATTTGACCAATAGTGCCGGACACATCGGTAAATAAATACACGTTTCAAGCAAAGTTGTCCAAGAAACACGAAACTACATCACCAGCTCATGAAGCTGGCAGAGGCCACTGGGGGGCGCTGTAGACCTACAGGACAGGACGCAGCTGTAAGAACTTTGGTCTAATGACTGGACTATAAAAAGAGAATCTGGACCAGCACGGTCTCGTTTGTTTTCTTCTCCTTCTCTTTCTCTCTTCTTCTTCTCTCTCACCTCATTGCCTCTCTATTTCACCTTGTGCCACGTATCTAATAATTTGTCTGTAAATAATATTTTGGTT
The DNA here is from genome assembly GCA_037577295.1 of Ladigesia roloffi. NCBI lineage: Eukaryota > Metazoa > Chordata > Actinopteri > Characiformes > Alestidae > Ladigesia > Ladigesia roloffi. The sequence goes on along the minus strand of JBBKCR010000134.1, from coordinate 620,703 downwards.
AGATATGTTTATATGTCTTCCTTACCCTGTTAAAGATAGTTTCGCTTGTAGTTCGCAACTAATGGGACAAAAGCTCCCTCGATGTCGGAGGGGTTGTTGCCGATTCAGCCCCCTTAGAATGAAAGACCCCCCCTTCGCTGATCGTGGTGCTGATACACCACGTCTTTACATCCATCATGCGCGTGCACACTTATTTCAAGGAGGTCGTGGCTAAGTAACAGATTTGTTTAAGCGATTCTTATTTAATAGAATTCTTGTTCAATGTTTATTTGATTAAAAACAATTTGAACGTCTCATTACTGAGTTTTATAGTATAGAAGATTTTTATAGCACTGTAATCAGGCCCATAATCTTTTTAATTTGGGAGCTGTAAATTTCAAGATGGCCACCAAAAGTGTAACATTTTAAGAAAATCTGACAAACACAAATACTGTCCAAACATGTCAAATGGGCGGTCCCATTTGACATGCAACAGGAATAATACTTCTTAATTCCAACATGTAGCTTCAAAATATAACTTAAAATTTAAACAGCTAACAGGAATATTCCCCATTTAACAAGGGAATTTTCCTCCACTGGGTTACACAATCACATAGCAGAACATTATTTAATGTACCTCTTAAAGTCACTGTGCACAGACTGGTCTTCCTGGAAAAAAACAGAGTTTTACAAATTGGGTGCACAAATTGTTTACATTATGTACATTTAATGTACGTCTTAATGCCAAACACTGTTCACAGACTAGTTTTCCTGGCAAAAAATTGGTAAATAAATAAGATAATAATGTAAAAGCTTTACAAATTGTGTTCACTAGCTAGAAGTTAGTGAATGTTTTGCACATGTAACCTACCTCTTAAGTCAAACACTGGTCTTATTGTGTTACAAATGATGTTTTTACAATCATTTTATGTTTACATTTTGTACAATTACTGATTTACCATACTTTGTCACAACTTTTATTTATTTATTTTTTATTTTAGTAAATATTTTAAATTTTTAAGGCCAAATCTGTCATCTGTTTTTGTTAATAAAATATACTTTAAAATGTAATTTAATATACCCTTAAATTTCAGTCATTGTTGGGATACTCTTTTAAAGCCGGCAGCATTACCAGCTTATATCGAAATATATATCGCTATCGTTCAATATGAGGGAAAACTTATCGAGATTACATTTTTGCCGTATCACCCAGCCCTATTACGCAGTCAGTCATTTATGGAATTCTTTGAACCGAACTAATAATAACTAATAATAAACACCCACAAATAAACAAATATCCTCCGCATTTCAGTGGAATGCACTGAGAATGAGAGGCACTGAACATCACCTATGCAAAGCGTTTTGTGTTACTAAACAGAAAAACAAACATAATAAAAAAGTGATACGCCCCTACTCAAATGGACAATTTGGAATGCAGCTCAGTTTTGAAAACAAAATGTTTTTTTTTTCTCAAGGATTTTCTTTAGATAGCATTTCGCAGGGTGGGCGTGGCTTACTTCTGGTGGGACAGTCCCCACTCCAGCCCCCCTGTGGTCATGGCACTGGTTTTACTGTACTTTCGAGGACATTAATTTAATTGGTAACACTGCATCTCTGCTATTCTACACTTAAACCTCAGTAGTCAAAAGGCTCTTTCTATGCTTTTACTCATGTTTCCTTGGGGGTACCAGTACAAAAATACCCAATTCTAGATATTTGATCCTCACGAAGAGGTAAATATACACAAAGACCCAAGATTATTTGCGCTCATCTGGTTATGTCAGCAGTCAGCACACAGCATCCTGTGGTGTTCCTCAAAGCTCAACTCTGGGCCCTTTATTATAGTTAAACATTAAATGATAAAATAAAGAACTCTGTGTCACCAAAAAAGAGAATGGAGGTGGAGCAGAAGTGGTTAAATTGTACCTAACGAGTAGCTTAATAACCTGCAGGTGGACTCGGAGCCTGATCCAGGACAGGAACGAGGTCCACTGCAGAAGCTCAGGCGCACGTGTATTAAGAGTGGGTCACTGTCAGCTCAAGATGAGGCTCCTCCTCTTTCTGCTGGCCGAACTAAGTTTAGGTTTCTCTGAAAATGATCCGTCTGTGTCTCCGAGAGTTAAAAATGAAATCCAGCATCACAAGGCCAGAAGTAACTCTTATCTCAGAAACAAAAGAGAAGCCTAGACTTGCCCTTAAGCAAAGAGAAAATCTTTCCTTCAGGATGAGATCTGCAAGGAACTTCTCCTGCATGCCTCAGTATTTCAGTTTTATACCTGCAGACAAAAGTACGGTAGTGTGCAAAGTTTTCCCTCAGCAAACAGTTCCCTTATCGAAAAACTCAAAGGTGTTTATGGAAATGAAACATTCTTATGTGGTTCCTTGTTTTTTTCATAATAAATGGGCAAAAGCACCTAACTATACTATACGATTTTGTCTATTTTTATAAATAGTGAGGGAAAGATAATATAATTAATATTTTTATTTATAATATTTGACAAAACATTTTGAGAATACACAGTGTTGTGCAACAGTCTTGAGCTACGCCTCATGTGTGTATGTTTTGCTTCCAAAAATATACTTTCTGGTATTTTAAGTGTACTTAATTTTGTTGTGCCTTGTTAAGCATTCATTATTCATACATAGGTCACTGTGTGTCGCTTAACCGACAAAAACATTCCTATGAAACCGGTCAAGTTCAGGGACTGGACTCAAAATATGAACCTTTGGAAACAAAAAATTAGGGGTGTGTCAAGACTTTTGCACAGTATTGTAGGTTGACTTTTTAAATAAAGTGTTAGAGCTGAATTTTCTCACACAGTTACCAAAACCCCAAGGTGTAATGAGACAGGGGTCAAAATGAAGAAGCACATTAAGTATTCATGCTCTGTGGTGTGGGGCAAGGGTGTAGTCTTGGTCCCATAGAATTTTTAGAGGTCACTCTCCCACAAGCTCTCAGACCCCCCACCCCCACACCCAGTCCCACACACATACTGAGACTATGGTAAAAATATACTTTTCAGGGTCAGACACCTTGCTGTGGATGAGATGGTTTGTTGCAGATCAGGTGGTTTGTTTATTTGTTTCTTTCTCTTATATATTTTTGTTTTTACTGATTGTACTCTCACAATAACGAAAAATTAACGAAATGAAGTGTCTAATCAAGTCTGCTTTTTCTTTCCTCAGGGCATCATGGGAAAGATAATTTCCGCAGTGGTCAGGACATGCACAACTTCATCTCCTCTGGGTTCGTCACGCTGGGCAGAGGACACCTGAAAGGTACTTGCCTCTGTCTGTCTTCAGTAAACACCTGAAGGTGCTAAAGAACTCAGAAGTCCAGCAGAGATGAATCAGTGGAGCTCAATTAAAACCCAGAGAGTAACACAGACCTGCAGACCAACTAAGGGCTTAAATTAATTGCTTTTAACAGCACACTTTGGTCAGAAGCCCTGGGGGAATGACAGCAACTGGGAGATGAGAGAGAGAAACAAAACAGAGAGAGAAGAATGAATGAAAACCAGATAAACCCCTGAATATTCTCTTCTCTCTATAAGCCTTTACTGGAAGTTGAAGCTGAAGTGTGTGTATACAAAACAGAGAGAAACATGTTGACAGCGCAATAATGATGTTTCCTAGAGCTAATTAACAGACTGAAACAGCTTGTCAGAGTTGAAAGCGTTTTGTTAAACATATTAAATTTTCTCTCTCTCTCCCTTCCTTGCTCCCCCATCTCTCTTGTTTCTCTACCTGGGTTCTCACTCTGTAAAGGTTCTCTTTCTTTCTCTCCCTCTTTTTTGCTCTTCTCTCTCCCTCTGAGTCTTCTTGTTTCTTATCTTTTTTACCTCTCTTTCTCTCTCTCTTGTTCTCTCTCTTGGGTCGTCTATTGGGTCGTCTGACCATTACCCCAACAGGGACTTTAATGACACTGTGTTTCCGATAAATAGACATGTATATGGAGTTGGTCACCCTTTGCAGCTGCTATAAGGATTCCACCCCATGCTCTGGACTCTTGTTTTTCTATAGCAAACTAGATAATACATGAATTCCCTGCAGTGGCTTTTATATTTGATTACATTCATATTTACGGTAATATTTTCAAGAAATACTTTAACTGCAACTGTTTAATTGTATGGGCCCGATTTTCACGGTCAGTCGCACATTGTCTGAAGTCAGAAGCGCGGTTGTCTTTGGGGGAGGGGCCAGCGCAAAGCGCTATATTCCCCGTCGGAAAAATGAACAGTGCACCTGGCGCAAAGTTCAAATGGGTTATCCTAAATGAGTAAATTAGTCATGGGTGTGTTTTAGGCATAGCATGCAATGAACCAATTATTTGTATTATATGTATTTGAATAATCATGGTGTGATGTATGTGATATACATTTGAATTTTATATTTCGAGGACTGCATAAAGTTTTCCCTCACATGAAAATGTTTTTTAAATGTGTGCCGCTGCTCGCTCCTGCTTATGAAAGAAGATGCGTGTTGGCGCATTGTCAACAGGCGTCCATATTATAGCCTTTGAACAATATGCGAACGACTAAAAACCAGGTTTTTTCTGGTCAGTGGTGCAATGACTTTCACTTCTCATATTATAGCAAATTCTCGCTATGCGCCTAACCACACCCCTTCTTTCCAGTGCCCCGCCCACCCAGCGCATTGCCATCTGCTATAATGACAACGTACATTTCTGCCAGAAAAAATTAACAATGCGCTCGCACGAAATAGCAATGATGGGTTGCGGCAGTGATAAAAGCACATTGCGCCGTGTGCATTGAACACTGCTGTAAAAAAGCTCCTTATTTGTTTATAAATGTTTGCAAATTAAATGTCATTGCACATTAGTTCATATAGCAGCACACATAAGTGCACAGTGTATAACTTTCTAATTATACATTTTGTGTATAACAATGTGATTAATCATGATTAATCACAGAAAATCACAATAATTAAGAATAAATGTTGTAAGGAAAAATTGTTGCAATTAAAACAATAGTTGTTATATATTAACAAATATTTTTAACTATATAATTATGGCCACACTATAATTTTGTTTGTAGAAATATTTAATGTATGTTATGACTAACTGTGTCGGTGGCTATTTTTGGCCACCGCTTTTGGTTTTTGTGTTTTCCTGTTTCTGTTATGGTTTAAAGGACTTTTATTTTGACAACTTGTTCGGTTTAGGTTGTTGTGTGTTCACTAGGGATGAGCAACTACAGGATTATCTGTATCTGTATCGGTATCTGTTAACCAGATTAATTATCTGTATCTGTACTTGGACTGGGCGGGGCCTACCCCGAAAGTGGGCGGGGTTTTTACCAGGAAGTGGGTTGGGTTGTCTTGAAATTGGTGGGGCTTAAACATCTAATTTTTTTTAGAGAGAGAGAGAGAGAGACAGAGAGAGAGAGAGAGGGAGAGAGTGAGAGAGAGACAGAGAGAGGGAGAGAGAGAAAGAACAAGAGAGGGAGAGAGAGAGAGAGAGAGAGAGAGGGAGAGAGGGAGAGAGAGAAAGAGGGAGAGAGAGCTCCCCTAGAATTGGTCCTGATCCCCCTTCTGGTCCCCATTATGGCCCCCTGCTCTAAACAGCCAAATATTTATATAAATATGTATTGTACACTAATTAAAGCGCTATACACGCTGACAGACGTCACTGCACGCCGACACAGTCAGCTACCCAATGAGAATTTTTATTCAATCTGAGGACAGATATTGATTCGCATTACTCGTATCATACTCGTACTCGTCAAAAGTGCTTTATCCGTACCGGATACTCGTTTCAGCCGAGTATCCGGCTCACCCCTGGTGTTCATGGTCTAAACTATCCAAAAGTACTCGGCCAACCATGTAGAGTCGTAATTTTTCTTCATTTTAACTAACAGTACTAACAGCTACTTAACAGTTCCAGTCAGAGGTTTGTGGACAGCTGGCCTTTCAATTCAAAATGCCCATTCTTCGCTGGCTGGCCTCACCAAAGGTCAAATAGTTTGGGTAGTTGGTTGTTTAATAGTAGGGATGGGAATTTTAGTTTCACAGGCTGCTTAATCTTTCTGCTTTTTTTGCTGATTCATCTTCACAGAGAGTCCCGGCAGTTCATGCAAATTGGCCTAAATCTGTTTCTGCGCTTAAATCCTCTTGATTTAATTCCATTCTAGCTGCTCTCCCGTGGCCGGGGAGCAGTGAAGTGAACCACATGCACACCCCAGCACACACACACACACACACACACCTACACACGCTCTGGTGGTTTTAGCCGACTCTGGAGCACTTGCTCATACGCTGAAGCTGCTATGTGTAATGATAGCAGACAGGCTGAGGCTAATTGTTTACGAGGAAATAACAGCAAAGTGGGTTGTAATGAAGGAGCACATGGATAAATATTCATGAGTGCTTTAGCCTTCAGCCTCCCTATGGTGGTGGCATCATATGTTTGGTGGAGATGGAGTCTGTGGACAGGGCTGATTTGGGGGAAAATCGAGACTAAAAGACCATGTTAATACTACAAGAGTAGAAAAAGAGGTTCCACTTTACAATACGATTACACTTATAAAGGGTTTATAAATGATTTATAATCAAGTTATTAACTAGGATGTAGACAGCTAGGAAATTAATAAGCAGTTATCTAACAGTTATAACAGTTTTCACACATTTATGCAGGCGTATTATTTGGCAAGAAAAAAAGGACAGGATAAGCAACCAGCAAGATCAATGTATGACTTTGATAACTTGTTTATAACTGCTTATTAATTATTTATAAGCTGTCCACAACCTAAGTGATAAACTAATTATAAATCAGTCATATACATTTTATGAGGATCCCCTGATTGTGAAATGGTACCAAAAACCCTAAACACTGGATTTTGTGTTTGTTTCAGCTCAGCACTCTGTGGATGACCTGGGTGGACTGTCCTGGCAGGGAGATTTGGATGTCCCTCTGTCCTACAGTAAGTAATCCTGTATGATTTTACTATGGCCTCCCCAGGACCCCAGCGCTGAACTGCATGTTAAGGTCCGGGCACTGCCGAATAGCAGGTTCTAGGTGATTGTTTGTAAGGGTGGCAGTACGTAATTTATGGTCTAGGTATGAAAAATAAAGTCATGTGACTTTTGCACCAGAACAAGCAAAACACCAGCATGGAACATGACTGCCTTTACTGCAAAAAAGTTCTGCCTTTAACTTACCAAAGCACCAGTAACCCATGGTCAGACACCAGGAACAACCTGTTAGTGCCCATGGACCTCTGTTGTTCTGAATGTTGAGAGTGTCATTTTAAAGCCCAGCTGTCTCTAACTGAAGCAGTTAACTGACTAGTGGACCATCGGTCCATGTACATTGATATGTGGAGGAATTGTCTTTCCTGGCAATTACACATACCTGCTTTTCACGCAGGGAGAAAAACAGAAAACAGAGTCAAACAAACAATACTCTCAGAAAACTAAACTCCTGGGTACTAAGAGTCACTACTACCTCACTTTATTCTTTATACATTCTTCCCTTATTACCATCTGGACTTTCAACAGCCCATCACCTTCTGCTGTCTGTTCACTGCTAACAGTCGTGTCCTCCTATTTGATTTGATAAATTTACACATATTCAGTGTGATCCAGTGCTGCTAACTGTCTCTCCTGGTATATTATATTCATGGTGCCATATTAGGAATTCTGGAAAGCTTACACTGTACTGTTGCACTGTGCACTTTGCTCATTATTGCTAATGAAGAAATGGTATTTCATCACATGTTCATTGTTGCTGATGACAAAAACCTAACCGTGAACATTTAAATGTACATGAGCTTGTTGGGATGTTGTAAACATTGGTCTAGTGCTAAACTGTTTTCAGTTTCCTAAATAAATACTGTTGTTACCCACTTGCTTCTTAAGATTTTGACGGTCCCAGAAAGTTTTGCTCCGATTTCTTGGTGAATCTAATTGTACAAACGATCAACCACCTGTTATTTGAAATGTTGTGTTATCTGAAGTTTTTGTGTTTTTGCTGACACTGATAGTGGGTGTAACCACAATGACATTCTTCCGCTGTGATATTACCCACAACATTGTTTTAACTGTGTGCTGTGAATTATGATGGTTCCACATCAATTTCTGTGCTGATTAATGAATTATTCAAAATCTTTACTGCTGACAAAATATCGTAACACCATTTAATCACCAATTAATGTGTAACTTATTTATTCAAATCATTTTCTCAGTATGTAGCAGTATAATTGCAATAATGTTGTGCAGGCCTAATAAGGCTATACAAGATTGTGTGTGTGTTTTCACATTAGGCAGAAATGCTGATGCTTATTGTTGCTGTTCCTAATTAATTCCTGTGCATATATGTACGTTTGAGTCGTCCTGAGCTGTTTTTTGGCTTAATTGCTTCCCCTTGCTCATATAAACCCACAACTCCCCTGTGTGGCCTCCAGAAACGCCAGAGATTAAGTTCATTAGTGTTGCTCAAAGCATTACAGCATCACAGAGCATCTTAATCACAGTTGTTAAGTGAGGAATATTCACATTTAACACCCAGTTCTGGAGATTACATGTCCAACCTTATTCTCCTGCTGCAGTTTCTAATGCCTAAACAACTTGGCCCAACGTTCCTTACACTTGATGGGTGCATTTCATAAAAAAGCTTGACCTGCTGAATGTTTTTTTGGGTATAAAACAGGTTCATTAATGAATTATACCATCATACCTTTATTGTATAATTATTATATAATTAATTTTTTTTTACAATTTTACTATACCAAAACTAATTTTAAATAATGTTCAAGAGTTTCTTGGAGTGCTTTCACTAAGGAATTATATTTAATAACTTTTGGGGCATATTTTGTTGATTTACTGTATTTACTGCTCATTAGCTCATTTGAACAGCTCAGATTAAGTCATACTGTGTCCTAAACCACATCCACAGGCACATCTGGGGTGGGGGGCTTTTGCAGAAGTGTTCATTTAAATTGACGTTTTACCTCAACATATAATTAGGACTAAATATTTGTTCTTCCTAAAGGTTTACTCATTAGTCAGGCCTGCGTCTTTGGTGTGAAGTGTTGTAGTTAATGCTAAGAATGCTAATCAAATTTATGTAGATGGATTTTCATAATTCTAGCTATGCTAATATGCTAATGCTAGCCTTTTCTATGATATTTTGCTGCCTTTTGCCATTGCTGGCCCTGTGTATGATGTTCATAAATCACTGCAGAAATAATGCTTTCATCACAGTGTTGGGAAGCTGTCACTTTCAGCTGTAATATGTGAGACAGGCATAATAATCATATTGGCAGTTTAGAATTATCACCTCAATGGCGCAAATAACACTAAACAAATGAGATGTCTTGGTAATTACACATATGCCTGAATGAGTATGCCTCTAGCAATCCACTCATTGATTGTGACACCTTAGTGATATGGCTGCAGTATAATATAAATGTACTTTGCTCAGCTGAAGTGTGAATATGTCTGAGTTTGCCTGTACATGACCCTTAAATGTTTTTTTAACAGTTCTACCCATTGCTGTTTGAGCGTTTACTTGTGCAGTGCATTTGGTGTTCCACACTGAGCTCAAAATGTATTTTAATTTGTATTTTGAATTGTTCTTTTATTCACTCTAATTGTGCCACCTGACTGCGGAGCAGCTGAACATCCCGTTTTCAGCGAGAGTTTCATGCTGAAATTTTCAGAGAACGAGACATTTAATAATTGTTCGAAGGAGGTGACCCCAGATGCATGTATTAAGGGCTGCATCTATTTTTAGGAAAAACAAGGCTCTTGCATAGCTGCATTTTCTTTTTAAGGTTGGCATCATGCCATTTATGGAATGCTCTACTTTGTGTGGTTAATTAATGCCATTCTTGAAGATCACCTTCCGATCAATAAAATGTCCAAATCTTTTGTCCTGCATACATTTCTCTCCTGGAGGTTTTTCCAATCACCAAAGTGAGGAACTTAGACTATCCCAAGTGTTACTAACCCTTAAAGAACTTGGAGAAGACAGGTAAGGTCAGAATTGTTCATGTATCAAACTTCTTTATTAAACTCGTTCTGCTGCATTTGCAGTTTCAATGGGAAGAGCCTGCAACTCTTTAGGCCGATCAGTCACAGTCTAACATTCCTCCATCTGGTCTGGCCCTCCTGTCCATCTCTCTGTCGCCGTGGCGATCCATCTCTGGGGTCAGCCCCAGAGAATAACTGATGGGGGACCAGCACAGATTTATTTGACAGCGTTGCCGTGGCAAGGCCAACCGGTAACGGCCTGAGACAATCCGCACCATCCATCTAAATGACATGGTCTGCAGGAATCAAGGGTCTCCTTTTCTGGCAGAGCTCAAAGATTATTTACTTTCAATATGGCGCATTATATGGCAGGAGAGTGAACGTCTTCTTAGTGTCTAGAGTACTGGTTGTGGAAATTCTGAGCACTGTGGGGTGGTTTTGGGGGGGAAGCTTCACAGTTGGTGGCATCGGCTAAACATCTGTTTGCTCTGTGGATGAAAATCAAAGAGTGGACCAAGTGGTTGAGATTTGAAATGCAGATGCAGAAGGCTTTTTAAAAGGGCAGCTGCAGTTATTTACACTACACCCCTCATTTCTTCTTACTTTTCCTTCAAAGATCTAAACTTTCTTGTTTTTTGTAGTATGGTCTTGAAGAACAGTTCTCCACATCTCCTGAAGGACTTTCAAAGACTCTCATTTTCACTTCAGTCACTGAACCGGACCAGTTTCAGAGGAATGGTTTTGTGACCTACATATGAATCATTTAAACAGAAAAAAACATCTAACTTGAGGCCTGATCCAGTGCAGAAGATTCAAGAAAATCAGGCCAGTGATCAGTATTCTGGTTCTACTGAATACTGAGTGGTTTACCTTTGTCTAGGCACCTTGTATCTTTACACACTTTCCAGAAAAATGTTCCCATTTCATTCATTTTATTCTGCTCAAGATGCCAAAGACTGTTGGGCATAAAATATTGTTTAAATGGTTGGTTTGCACGAGCAATACATAAAGAAACAAGAAGTGGCCCAGGGCTTTTTTACATTACTGCACATTGCTCATTGCTTAAATCTTCCTCATGTGTGGTGGCCCAGTGGCACAACTCTGTTGGTCTTTCTCGGAAGAGTGGTGGACATCGGGTAGATTTGGAAATTAAAATATTATGGAGAAAATGGGAAAAATGTATACATCTATTTTTACTCAATTTGTTCTGATCAATCTGTCCCATCCACTTACACACAATCTTCTCCATTTGGGTCAAAGAAAAGGAGAAAAAACCCAGCTGTCCATCAGCCACGACCCTTAACATCTGTTAAATTCTTGCTTGCTCTCTTACGCTCTCTCTCTCACTCTCCCCATGACCTATTTTCCTACACTTCTTCAGATACATGCATATTAAACCTTCCTCAAAGTGGATTTCTGGTCTGATCACATGAATCGTATGTTGTTCTCCATGTCGAGGAGGCAAATTAGGATCTGCTGAAGAAAACTGGTCCACCAGCTAAGCCTTTATTAATTCCCCTCTCTGTAGCTCTAACTGAGCACCCAACACTTTGATAGTGCAGACAGTAAACACAGTATAGACAAACATTAAAGACAGACAACAATCACGCACAATTAGCAAGTTCAAATATTGGTATTGCACTTACATATATGTATGTATAAAAGGCACTATAAGAATAAATATATGCATATATTGTAGGAATTGTTGGAATAATTATTGCACATTGCCCAGAGATTTGTGGGGGGTGGGGGAGGGTTAGGAGAACCATACTGGGATGCAGTACATCAGTATGCTCTCAATGGTGGAGCAGTAAAAGGTCACCAGCAGCTTCTCTCTGATTTTGTTATTCCTGAAGCACTCTCAGGAAATGCAGATGCTGCTGTGCCTGTTTGATGACTGCTGTGGTGTTAGCAGTCCAGGAGAGGTCTGCAGAGATTGTGGCGCCAAGGAAGGTGAGGGTGTGCATGAGGGGGGTAGATCAGCCCTGTGCATACTGAAGTCCAGGATGAACTCTTTAGCTTTTACTTAACTGTTGTGTTGCTGATGTGGGCAGGTCTGCAGTCCGAGGTGTACAGGGTGAACAGCAGTGGGCTCAGCACACACACTTGTGGGGAGCCTGTGCTCAGTGTCTGTGTAGAGGAGAGGTGGGACCCCGGTTTTACTGTCTGGGGCCAGTTTGTGAGAAAGTGTTGACCCAGGAGCAGGTGAGTTGTTAGGGATGATGTTGTTAAATGCTGAGCTGAAGTCGATGAAGAGCATTCTGACATAGCTTTCTCGATTCTCCAGTGCGGTGTGAAGGGTGGTGGCTATGGCGCCCTCTGTTAACCTGTTTGTTTGTAGGCAAACTGGAAGGGGTCAAAAGGGGGGGGGGTTGCCTTTAATGTGGTTTAGGACTAGCCACTCGGAGCACTTAGTGATAATGGGTGAGTGCAACTAGGTGGTTTGTGGTTGACTTTTTAAGCATTGGGACGATGGTGGCAGACTTCAGACAGGCTGGGATGTGGCCTGCACCATGGAGAGGTTGAAATAGTGGTAAAAACCTGTGATAACTGGTCTGCACAGACTCTGAGTACCTTCCCTGGGACTCCATCTGGCCCAGCCGCTTTCCTAGGGTTTACCCTGCTGAACATCCGTTTGACATCCTGCACCTGTACAGTCAGTGGAAGGGAGCTGGGAGCTGGTTGATGCTGGGATGGTGTATCTGGTAGCTGTGGGGTTTGGACCTCAAAGCGTGCGAAGAAGGTTTTCAGTTCTTCAGCTAGCGCAAGATTCGAGTCCCCACCTGAGTGGATCTGTCTCCGTGCCGCATCTGCCTAGTGTTGTTTTCCAGAAAGTGATTTTCTAAGTTCTTTCTGTAGTCAGATTTGGCTTTAAATTGTCTTTTTCAGATCTGCTCTGGCAGCTCTGTCTTTGTTTCTTGACCTGAAGGCATTTTTGTGTTTGTGAACCTGGCAAGTCATCCAGGGCTTCTGGTTTACTCACTGTAACATTACCCACACAGAATGTGATGTAGTACAGAACAGTATCTGTGTGTGCTGCCAGGTCTTAAAGCTGAAGTGTGTGTTCTGGCCATGTGGTGATGGACTTGTTTACAGGAGCAGTACTTCCTCTGAGTGGCGTGTATGCAGGGGTGAGGAGCAGAGAGAGGTATCTGACTGGCCTAAGTGTGGAAGCTGTGTGACCCTGTACGCATGTTTAATGTTGGTATAAACGTGATCTAATGTGTTTTGCCCTCTGGTTGGACACTTAACATGATGACAAAACAGACTTTAGGACAGACTTTAAGTTTCCCTTGTTAAATTCACCAGCTAAAATGTGTACCCCTTCGTGATAAATGTGCTGTAGCTTGTTAATGATGTCTGATAACAGTGAGAGAGCTATGCTAGCATTAGCGCTGGGTGGGATGTAAACAGCCGTGATTAGCACAGCTGTTAGCTCTCTTGGTAAGAAAAAGGATGGCATTTAACTGAAATTGATTCTAAGTTAGGTGAACAGTGTGTGTATGACTAAACTACCTGTACACCAGCTGTTATGAATGTATATGCACAAACCGCCCCGTCTGCTCTTGCCGGAGTCTTTGTTTCAGTCCCAGCGATGCACAGTTCGGTTTGCTACGCTTCGGGTATCAGTGGGTTCAGCCAAGTTTTGGATAGTTCCAGCTCATGGATTTTGTGGATAAGGGATCTTGCGTTGGTTAGGAACATACTAGGGAGAGGAGGTTTGTGTGGGTCTTTTCTCAGTCTCACTAGTAAGCCAGAGCCCAACGTCACCTGCCGGTGCCGATAACAATCCACTGAGCGCTGGGTGGTCCAGAAAATTGGAGCCGTAAACCGCTGCGTCCGAGATTGCCGCCATCTTGCTACCCAAAAATACATTGCTGGCTTTTGGTTCTTTGACATAATCCCTAAGTGTAACTTCAGCCAGTTTGCAACTTTAAAGAAAAGTGAATTTTCAGTGATGGAGCTCCACTCTGTAACTTCAGAACAAATCATCAAGATTATATGGAGATTATATAGGCTCTGGACTTATTCCAAACGTACTGAAATTCCATCACTACAGATCCAAAACAAATGCAGGAGGGCTCTCTAGTGTGGTCACCAACCATCATTCTGGAGATCTTTTTTGTGATGTTAATCTCCAACCTGCCATCTGTCATGGTTCCCCTCTCCCTCTTGGAACTGGAATTCTCAGGAAAATAGATCTCTAAAACCCGTGCTGTGCAGTGAATGCCAGTCTTTGAACACATTCCTATAATTTGTGAACACTGAACTGAACGAATCACAAATTATGATAAAGAACGTGAGTGAAATTCACACTTGTGAGACTGAACGCAACTCAAGTTTTAGGTTGCTGATCACAGGCTAGCATGTTTGGTGCTTTGAGTTCAGACGCTCCTGCTTAAGGCATTTGGTTTAAACATTTGAGTCCATTTTTGAAGAAATAAGTGTGGATTTAGATGGATTCAACCACACGTTTTGTTTACCTTTAATTATGTTGCATTTTAGGTAGACACAGTTTGTGTTAATATTGTCAGAATAAAATGTCTATATACAGTATACCTGCCGAATACCAGTTTTTAATGTACCTTACGTCTGTGATTGTTCAGTCATGTGAGAGGTTAAAGGAGAAGATGAAATGAGGTTCAGAGGGAAGGACGCTGTATTGAAAATGTAAAAAAAAAAAAAAAAACTAATGAATGAACATGATGTAAAATATCCCTTAAAAACAAAATAGCGAACATGAACTAGTTAATATTTTGATTTGTGAACTTGTTTTTTTTTTTAAATAACGAACTAGTTCATTTTTATTTAAAGTAAGTGAACTTTGAATTATTTCTTTTAAAGTGTGAACTGGCACAACACTGTCCAGCACCATGGTTGTCCAGGTTGGTGACCACTGCCTTGTTAATGGCATGGGAACACCAAACAAAGCTCAGCATGACGTCTGACACAAACCAGGGGAACTTCCTTAAATGTAGTATTTCCATAATTTACCATTTGTTATGCTTCTGGCAGAGATCAGTATTGCTTGAGCTCTAAGGATTAAGGAGTAAAAAACTGAAAATAAGAGAAGGTGGGCTGAAGTTATGGGCAGATTTTAATCCCTGTTTCAATTCAATTCAATTCCATTTTATTTCTATAGCGCTTTTTACAACCAGGTTGTCACAAAGCAGCTTTACAGAGTCCAGGTCCGAGCCCCTAGT
>JBBKCR010000134.1:580394-601458 GCA_037577295.1 Ladigesia roloffi | reverse complement strand
AGGGTTAGCCTACAAGTGTATCAGTCCAGTAGATTACATGAATAGGGTGGTGGTGACTGCAGCAGCAGAGGTGGCCTGGGAGTGGAGTCAATTCCCGACCTGAGTTATTGTCCCAGTCCGCCACTGGTCAGCAGGGTTTAAAAAGTACTAAAATGTGAAGAATGAAGGTTACTGAACCCCTCCTCGCCCTCGTTATATCGGACAGCAACTTGCTGCATGGCCATCCCCCCCTCTGGTTTCCTCTGTGAGCTTGTCTGTGTGCACTCACCCAAATGTCACATTTGCCAGGAAAGAATCTCTCCGGGATGCGGGCGGCATACAGGCAGGCCCCGGTGATGTAGAGCGTGGCCATCAGGAAGAGCCAGCCCATCTGGCCCATGGTGGTGGCCCTCAGGAAGCCCTCAGTGATCACAAAGTGCAGCGTGGGGACAACCCCACTCAGCCCCAGACCAACAAACACACCTAGAAACAATCAAAGGGTCACACATGTGCACCGTGCACTTTCTCCACTGACATCTGTGGCTCAAGATAAATGCATAAAGGCCAGATAATATACACACACACAGGTATGTATGTGTATGTATGTGTAAGTATGTATGCATAAGTACGTATGTATGAATAATTATGTATGTATGTATGTATGTTTGTATAATTCTGTATATACTTGGGGTGGAGCCGAACCCGAATCCGATATTTGGAAAGGCACAAATAACGTGTTTTTTTACGAATACTATATTTGGTCGATCCCCAAAACCACTAGGCACCTTTGAAGCGCCCTGAGCGCGGTACCTTCCCCACACTCTGCCCTAAATCCGAATACCGTAAATTCTGGACTACAGAGCGAACCTCATTAAAAGCTGCATGCTCTAATATTAGAAAGAAAATCAATTTTGTACCTGTACAAGCCGGACCAGATTATAAGCCGCATGTGTCTCATGCTGTATTATGAGATTTCTACAGATTGTTTTTTTTACTTTTAAACGTTATGGTAACATAAAAAATAAATACTGCACATGGTTTTATTTTTGGAACAAGCTCTGGAATGCCTTTCCACACAATGTTCGCGACTCAGACACAGCCTCTAAATCCAGGCTAAAAACACACCTGTTTAGTCACACTTTCTGTATTTAAATTCTTTCTTAGACTCCCCATACACATAAATCATGCACTTAAACTTCTGCAGAACTAACTCCATCCTCTGGTTTTTCTGAGGGGAACTGCTCCACACCTGCTGGATCTCCGGAGACTGCCCTCGACCGAGCCCGGCTCCACTGTGATGTATGTAGATTTTCCCCCATAGAGTATAATTGTACTTGTGTACAGGCCAATTTGTGTATTAGTATTAAATATTTATGGCCAAATTGTTTATTACCCTGCAGATTATAAATAGGCCCGATCCAAAAATAGCTTGTTGTGCTTGTAAAGTGACCGTTATCTTGGACATTACCGGCGCGGACTCCTCGGTACTGCGGCGTGGCGAAGAAGTCGCACTGCGAGACGGTGATGGCGGCGAGACCCAGGGTGCACACCACGATCAGGTAGATGAAGCAGGGCTGGGGGGAGCAGTAGAAGGAGTAATACAGCCACGGGACAAAACTGCCCATGATCAGGAACGCTATACCCGAGTAGTCCAACCTGCAGCAGAACAGAGAGGACAGAGATGAAGCCTCAACACAAAACTTCAAATTATACTGTCATTATACATTTTAGGTTACTTTGCACATTCATCTCCTCATTCTGCAATTTTACTCCTTTATATCACTCTTTTGTCTGTGTGTCTTTGCAGTCATAACATAAACGAGATTCTTCAAAGATTAGTAGTGTTTGTCATAAATTAAATTTCTCTGTGCAATGAAATTCTTTGCCGTCCACACACAAATGAAGTGTCAGGTTACAAGAAAGTAAGTAATAAAAAAAAAAAAAAAAAAAAAAAAGTAATTCCTTTCTTTTTACACACATTTCTTTATTTATTATTTGCCTGCAACCCGACTTGGCATGTGTGTGGAGACGGCAAAGAAAGAATTTAATTGTACAGAGAAATTCAATTTCTTCTATACTTATGACAATAAACACTTTGAATCCTTGAATCCTTTACTAATCTCTGAAGAAATTGCTTATGTTATGACAGCAAAGACACACATGCCAAGCATAAGAGCGATTAAGTAAAAAATGAAGCAATACTCTGGAAGAAAAGTTTGTACAATACCCCTATAAACACTAAAGCAGTGGTCAGTAAAAAACACTACACATAAACACATTGCTGTACTTACTGGTTCACACAGTGATTTATAAAAGTGGATTAATGTATGAAGCTTTGCTGCTCAGCCGATGGCAGAAACAAATGTTTTAACCTTTTTAATTAATGTACATTTGCTCATTCATCAGTGTTCTCTCACTACAATACCCAGCACTCACTTTATCATGGAGATTCATTAAGCAAATCATCAATCAATCTGTAATGTACTACAGAGCTGCAGGAACGACTACACACGAGTTATTTGCTGAATTTTTTCCTTTTGGCTAGAGCATCCCAAAAAATGGGGACTGTTCTGGCACCACTTAAGTGGGGTAAAACAATTCTATATTTTGAACAAAACAAAACTTTGCCACCACCAAATTTGTTAAATACTATCTGCATGAGATCAGAATAGTCCTTTTATGAGGGGAGATTTTATCACAATGAGATAATCCAAAGGAAATCGAATCCAGCTGATGCTGCTTTGTGAGTTTCCGGTCATCGTACTGTGCCTCTTGAGAACCACCTCGGATTCTGAAGGACTGAAATTTAATTCAGCTTAAATAGAAGCAGATCTGCAATAAGTACATTTCTATCCCTCTAAATATTACACGACAGAGAAAAACAGTATTGGGCCACCCCTCATTTCTTTATATTTTGCATTGAATCACCTTCTTGTTGCAAGAATACTATTTTCTGTCTGTCAAACTACAAGGTACAAGAGAGTCTGGATCTCTGAAGGCAAATATGAAGAAATGAGAGGCAGTGTAAAATGTTTAGCTGAATATTTTAAGGACGAGAGAGAAATGTGGAAACTCTGCGAACTTCGGCTCCTACTTCTACGCTGTGCCGTACGAGTGTGTTTGTGGAAGGGTAGATGTTGGGGGTACTGACTTGGAGAAGATTCGGGAGACGCCCTCTGAGTGGCAGTACACCGTGTGGAAGAGCCAGGAGAAGGACAGGCAGAGGATGGCTCCCAGGAAGAACATGCCAATCACAATCTTCTCCTGAAACGGCGCCACGAAGGACATGTTGGGTCTGAACATGTACACGATACCCAGACACAGGAAGAACAGGCATCCTGAAAAACAAACAAACGCTAGGAGTGAGAGTGAATACATTCCTGCATTGCGTGTGTGTGTGTGTGTGTGTGTGTGTGTGGCTTAATTAATTGATTTCGATTGCAAGACTGTGTCCAGGCAAAGTTAATAAGTAGAGTGGTGTTTAATTAACAGATCAGGGGACTCATTCTTCACTGTTGCATACACACAAAACAGTTTGATTCCAAGAATCAAAACGTTTTCGGTCATGTGTACAGTACAGATTACGTTTCTTTGTGCAATTAATTTCTTGCAATTTAGGTTTTAAACAAAACAAAATTAGAACAAAAGTGTGTAAAGGAGCAATAATTACAGTAAGAGGGTGAATATATTAGTACATTTATAATAATTCCTTGTGTGCCTAGATACCTAGATGTATGGTTTTGGAGCTTTGTGCTAAACTGGATTCGATGTTAGAGAGACGAACTGCGCAATCCCGGTACAAATACAGGCAATAAGGGCTCCATATGAAAACCAATTCACTTTTGGTAAGCTAAAAAAAAACATATTTTTAAATATTCAGTGTACAGGTACTGAATCGTGTATTTTATGAAATGCAGGTGACAGAGGCTACCCTCTGAAGTGCTGGCTCCGCCCCCTTTTCAAACTCTCGGAGCACAGAGGAACATCACTATAACGCCGCTCACGCTCGTGCACACTGTTTTGTAGCGTGCGATCGGCCAGCTCAAATGAAGTGGCGAAGTTTAGATGCATCTGATCAATTTTTTTTTCGGGCACCGTCCTGTTGGCAGCACTCATTTCGTTTACAGCTGAAGTGACCTGCTGCCACTCGCTAAATTTAATTTTGTTTGTCACCCCGCTACTGTGACCCACAACTTTTTTAACTTTCCCCACAAGCACCTTTAGTTCAGTCTCAGCGAAATTTCTCTTTTTACTTTCCCATTCATCCTTAAATATTCATGAGGTGATTTACCATGCATGTTGTGTGCGGCAAATCCACGTGCGAACAATCCCAGGTAGGGTGCGGTTTATAAAGCTGAATTGGCGTGCAGGAGTGCGTGTGCACGTTTTCATAAACCTGACTTTACCTTTCCGTACTCCATTTTCGTCTTTTGTTCTAACGGACATGTTCAGTATGAGTTCTACACAAAGTTTTATAAATGAGGCCAAAATGTGTTGATGTAAGTGGACTAAACATACCAAAATTTGATTGCCTGCTTGGAATGGTGTTACACATTATATTAACCAAAGAAATATAGAACTTTCCTTTACCGCTCAAATCCAGTGTTACAAGGCCAAGCATTTATCTAGATTGTTTATGGACTAATTTCTACTTTTCTAGTGAATATGAACGATTATCGAGGACTATTATGAGTGAATATATCCTATTATAGTGGTTTCTGAATCTTTTTTCTGAGTCTTCTACGCAGGAAAGTGTGTTTTCGTGCCACACTGTGTGGCCTCGTCTGTGACGGGTTGTGGAGAAACCAGGGTGTGGTGTGATTTGGCATGTGTGTATGTGGCATGGCATGCTGCCAATTTTTATTAAATTAAGCTTCCGTATAGCTGCCAGTAAGGCAGACTGCATGATGTACCCGGCTGTCTCGGATACCAGTGATTTTCTGCACATTTTCCTGACAGCTGACACTGTATTCAGATATCTGATGTACCTTTTGTCTTTTTTTCTAGATGTCAGTGGGTCATTTAGAGTCAGAAACCACATAAAACAACATGTGGTTTGAGGCGACTGTGTGAGGATGGAGGCATGTGTGAAGCTAATTGGCCTACCAGTCACCTAGTAGCCATAGTGTGAACCTACAGAAGGAATCCTGTGTGTATGTGTGTGTGTGACATGGCGTCCCACCAGGAGTGAGATACTCTCCCCCAGGTTTGGGGTCTGGCCCATGGACGTGGCGAACTGCTCGGAAACGGAACCACCTCTGTGCCCTCAGCGCATTCCAGACCCCTCTGCTGTCTGCCTCCAGCCTTCAGGGGAGCTCAGGGACTTCCTCCTATTCATTCTTGTTCAGAAAGGAATGTGTGTGTAGAGGAGATACAGTGTTTAGGCCAAGATAAATTTAGCCCATTCGGAGAGTTGAGGCCGTAGCTCATCAAAATATTTTATTTATAACCACCCCCCAAAACAAAATGTAGTTGGAAGACTAATATTAATCCAAAGACTAAAATGTCCTATCCTGTTGTACACAAAAGTTTGTTTCTAGACAAATATTCATCCTTGAACACCTTTGACTGAGTTTGTTCATGGAGTAATATCTCCTACTGTATAAGTATGTTTTACTGGTTAACATCTTCTATTCAAGATTCTTTATTTGTCACAAAAACAGTTTTACATGTACAATTAGTGAAAATACTCCAAATCACATTTAAATCTGTGCAAATTTCCAAAAGAATAAGGATTACATACAGATGATATATTGAAATGTATAGGTGCATTTACTGAAGTAATTTATTGATGAATATCTCTTTTTTAATAATTAGGGCTGGGCGATATGGTAAAAATGTAATCTCAATAATTTTTCCCCCATATTGAACGATAACGATATATATTTCGATATAAGCTGTTAAAAATTAAAGGCTTCATTAAATTACATTTAAAAATATAGTTTATTAACAAAATCAGATGACATATTTGGCCTTAAAAAATAAAAATATTTACTAATATAGAAAATTTGTGACAAAGTATGGTAAATCAGTAAATGTACAAAATGTAAACATAAAATTATTGTAAAAACATAATTTGTAACACAATAAGACCACAGTGTCTGACTTTAAGAGGTAGGTTAAATGTGCAAAACATAAAATTATACAACTTCTAGCTAGTGAACACAATTTGTAAAGCTTTCACATTATTATCTTATTTATTTATATATATTTTGCCAGGAAAACTAGTCTGTGAACAGTGTCTGGCATTAAGAGGGACATTAAATGTACATAATGTAAACAAAAATATTAAACTTTGCGCGTAGTCTGTGAACAGTTACTTTAAGAGGTATATTAAATAATGTTCTGCTGTGTGATTCTGTAACTCAGTGGAAAATTCCCTTGTTAAATGAGGAATACTCCTGTTAGCTGTTTAAATTTAAGTTTTATTTTGAAATTATAATTAGGAATTAAGAAGTAATGTTCCTTTTGCTTCACATTGCAGGGACCGCCTATTTGACATGTTTGGCAGGGGCATAGCACACGGTGTGGGGTGGGGGGGATACAACACCCCCACTTTTGCTAAAATATGATTTCACCCCCCACACTTTTGTTAGATAATATTATATTAAATTGATTAAATTGTATTTATAATTACCATCCCTATCTCAGACCCCCCCCTTTGGAAAGCATGATACGCCCCTTATGTTTGGATAGTATTTGTGTTTGTCAGATTATCTTAACCTGTTACACTTCCGGCAGCCATCGTGGAATTTGCAGCATCCAGATTAATTAGATTATAACTATTTTATTATTTTTGTTTGAGGTTGGACTCATTTCATAGATAAGACTCTGAACTTAAAAATTATGGTCACAGAGCAGTATAGGATTAAATACTGGATTTTATATATGCTTCTGTCAAAAATATTTAAATTCAGCAGTGTCTTATCGCCCTGGTATTGTGAATGGAGCTGAAAGCACTCCAACCCCATGGCCACGGGCCTTTTCAACTCATGTGCAGAATGAGTACCGAACGAGTCACGATATATAAACAGGAAGTGGGAGCTTCCTCTTCACTCTGTCACTTATTTTCTTCACTCGTGAAAGAATGACAGAGCCACGAGTAATAAGCTCAGCGGAGTGGGAACAGTTGATAGCTTTGGTGAATCGGCCAGGGATTTGAGATCGGTCGTTTCCACAGGGAGGTCGACCAACCAAGTCGTAGCGCAGCTCCAAGCTGTCAACCTCGGAGCGGCTGCCGAGACAACTCAGCCTCAACTCCGTCTCCCTCACCTCTTCAATTATCTTTATCTGCTTCACCATGACAACCCAAGATATCTCTCCCTGAAAAGTGGAATGGTGTAGACGGGCAGTGCGAGGTATTTCTAACAAATTTACTGAGTGGGCTACTGCGGTCCTGAGGAGCGATATAGCAAAGTGCTACAACTATCAACAATTAACCAAGCTCCTCTAAGCTGCGTTTCAACATCCTGACAGCGAGGTGTAGGTGGTGTCCAAACTGTATCACCTGCAGCAGGGCGACCGTCCGGTGAATAAATACACCACAAAGTTTCGCGCCCTCGCCGTACAAGTGAAATGGGGGGACCCCACTCTCTAGATGGCGTACTACGAGGGTCTTTTGGCTCGTATGAAAGACCTACTTCTCAGACAAGAGCTGCCCGACACCCAGGAAGAATTAATCCAACTATACCAGCGGATAGACTCATGACTCAGCTCTCGTCCCCCAGCAGCCTCTTGTACCCTGCCGCCTACACCGACTACGCCACCTTTTAGGTTCGTGACTAACATCCCAGACCCTACACCTCCTTCGGAGGCCCACGCCGATGCTGGGGAACCCATGCAGCTAGGGTGCACCGCGCTGAGCCAGACTGAGTGGACCCAACGTTACAAAGAGGGGCTCTGCGCCTACTGTGCATCCCCGGACCATCACCCGAGCCATCTGTCCGCTCCGTCCAGGAAACGGCAAGACCCGGTGAGGATAAGGAGGTCTTCACCAGGGTCATCTGTCATTGCCTCCACCGACTTCAACGTTTCCCAGCTTCTGGTTCATGCCCACATCCAGCACAGCCACAAAAAGTTTAGTGTCAACGCTTTTGTTGATTCAGGAGCGGACGGCAACTTTATTGACCTTTATTTTGCAACTCCCCATAGACCAGCACGCCGAGAAGATCACGATCCTCATCCCCCAACTCTCCTCATCTCCTATCATTCTCGGATACCCCTGGCTGCTCCGTCATGACCCACTCATCTCCTGGACCTAGAGTCGCATATGACAATGGGGGGTGACCTGTCAGGAACTTTGTCTCACGGCGGTGGTTGGGACGTGTTCAGGGGAGCCACAGGAACCCGAAGTCGACACCACTACCATACCGGAGCCGTATCGGTAGTTCAAGGATGTCTTCAGCAAGAGCCGCGCTGTCCATCTGCCTCCTCACCAGCTGTAGGACCTCGCCATCGACCTCCAACCCGGTACATCTCCACCCCGTGGACGTCTCTATGTCTTATCTAAAACTGAGAAAAAATCCATGGAGGATTATGGGAATGAGGGTCTCCGTCAGGGACCTCTCCGACCCTCATCTTCTCCGGCAGCCACAGGGTTCTTCTTTGTGAAGAAAAAGGATGGCCTGCGCCCTTGGGTCGACTATCACGGCCTTAACCGAATCACCATCAAGGACCGTCATACACTCCTGCTTACAAACACAGCTCTGGACGCTCTCTCTGGTGCCACCTTCTTCACGAAGTTGGAATTTCGCAAAGCCTACAACCTGGTCCGCGTCAGAGTGAGTGATGAGTGGAAGACGGCCTTTATTACCGGTCAGTATGAAACGCTGGTTATATCATCGGGTTGTGCAATAGTCCGGCAGCATTTCAATGACTGATTAACAACGTGCTCCGGGACATGCTGGGTCGCTGAGTCTTTGCCTACATAGATGACATCCTGATTTACTCAAAGACGGAAAAGGAACATCACCAGCCCATCCGAGCAATTTTAAAGAGGTTGCTGACCCACCAACTGTACAGCAAGTTGGGAAAATATGCTTTCCACCAGCGTTCCACCACGTTTCTGGGATTTGTCATCTCCCCGCAGGGTGTGGCCATGGAGCCCCAGAAGCTGAGTGCTGTGTGTAACTGGCCTCTACTCACCACGCTTAAACAGCTCCAGCGCATTCTGGGGTTTGCGAATTTCTACTGACGTTTCATCCGGGGCTTTAGTGTAGTCACAGCACCTCTAACTGCTCTCACTGGCCATCTACATCCACCTTCAAATTCACTCCTGCAGCCATCATTGCCTTTCACCACCTCTGTCACCTCTTCAACTCTGCACCTATCCTCATACATCATACATTGCCAACCTGTTTGTTGTGGAAGTGGACGCCTCTGATGTGGGTGTAGGGGATGTTCTCTCCCAACGTGGTCCAGACCAGAAACTACACCCCGGTAGTGTCTTTTCCTGGAAATTCACTCCCATTCAACGGTGATACGGGGTAGGGGACCGTGAGCTGTTGTCCATCAAGTGGGCTCTGGCAGAGTGGCGTCACCGACTTCAGGGCGGCATTGACCCATTCCTTGTCTGGACCGACCATCAGAACCTCATAGGCATCCAGCACGTGAAACAATTGAATCCTCGGCAGGCGCGGTAGGCAATGTTCTTCGAACAGTTCCATTTCAACATCTCCTACTGTCTGGGGTCGAAGAACGCCAAAGCAGATGTGCTCTCCAAGGTACCCTGGTCACACAGCACAACTCGTTGTTCAACGTAGTCCGATTGCTATGGTTTCCAGTGTCCGATATTCGACCATCAAGAACCGGAGGTTGACATACTGACAGCCCAACAATGAGTCCATAGGTGTCGGCGGGTGCTCGATGCTCCAGGATGGAGCTCCTTGCTTTGTAGGCGAACATTCTGTCACGCGAGTCTCCAGGCGTGACCAGCATGGTGCCATAAGGTAAGGATTTTATTGTCAGAAGAACAAAACTACCCGAACAACAGAAGCACAGACACCAGTATGTTCACCTGGAGGGCAAATGAAAACGTTGGAACTTAAAAGGAGAAAGGAGAACAACAGAGGACCAATAGTGACATAAAGCTAATTAAACAAATTTAACAGCATGTGAGGGACAATAACCAAAGTGACAATATAAAATTCAATGGCGAAGAGATGTAACCTCCCATGGTCGCTGGTGGAGAGTCAGTTCTTTTGGCTTGCAGCGACTCCTGGTTAGGCCGGAACTTTTACAGAACTCTTCTTCATTCACTATATCTTATATACTAGCATCATGGGCGCTTCCGGGGGGGGGGGGGTGTTAGAATGATTCTAGGGGCCCAGCACTGACATGGGGCCCTGTTAGTGGCTAATAATGTTATTATTTTAGTAATGTGGGGCCCAAAATTCTAATCTTTAATGGGGCCCAAGATTCTGGCGGTGCCCCTGACAACCATATAGGAATATCTATAGAGGTAAATTATGAATGAATATTCCGGAGTACTGGACCATTTATTGTGGTGGTTAATGGACTAATGTGGGCAACTCTAGTCCTGGAGGGTCGTATTCCTGCGCATTTTGGTGATTTACTGCACAGAAGCACCTAGTTTACCTCACCAGTTAATTTCAGGTTTAGTGAATGTGTTTGAGGAGGAGAACCATGAAACTCTTCTGGACAAATGTGCCTCCAGGAGAGGAGTCACCCAGACCTAGACTTATTTCTCCTATTTTAATTTAATGGAGCATGTAATGAGTTCATTTCTGATTATTATCCATCAATGACCTAATGTACTGGAGCGTCTATAGAGGTTGTTTATGGAGTAATATATTCTATAATAACCTTCTATAGAGATGGTTTATGGACTAATCCACTGTTTTAATCTAAAATGTATCAGTTACTTCTCAATGTTGATATCTGTCAGTTTAAAAACCAATTCTGTACTTATTTATCGTCGCCATGGACTTTGCCACCTCGTGCATGGGTTTAGCAGAGAAAGTTCTAAATTTTCCATATTGACTGCCTTAACTAGGTTTATTCAGAGACAGATGTAGCTGTGCATGGTTCCCAAGGAAACGAAAAGATCTCCTTCACAGTGATGAAGGCTGACAGGCAGCCGGGGGAATGTGTGCATTTTTCTCTCACCTTCTTCCGCTTATATTTGTGTGCCAGCAATGAAAATTAACTGAGTGCATATGTGTGTCTGCATGTGTATGTGTATCTCCATGACCTGTTAAAAAATTCTCAAATGACATTACAACCTTTTGGACTTCTCTGATTCACAAAATCTCTCACTCTCTTTCTCTCAGCTTTGCCAAATAACAAAAGCTAACGAGGATAATAATAATAATGAAGCAGAACAAATATCTAACCAGTGAAGAAGCAGGTACATATTCTTCCAAATGATCAGGCATGAGGTTAATACACTGGTGGTTGGAACATCTACCTTGTACCTTGTATCTTTAAGCACTGTGCAGCCTGTCACAGTAAAACATGTATTGCCATGTAATCTGAATTCATTGAATCTACCCAATATTCCAAAGAAAACACAGTGATTTAAAGCCAAATAAAAAGTATGATAACCCTCACCAACAGCATAATGTTCTTCACCTCAATTTGGAGTTGATTGCTGGGTGTGATGTTCCTCACCAGTACCACAAATAGTGTTCCTCAGCAGTTTGTGCATCCAACATCTACACCCAATGCATGTGAGGATTATCATGCCTGTGTCATATAATACCCTGAGATCTACGGGCTGACATCAGGTAGAGTAGAGAATTTATTTCTTATCAAAAACAGAAAAGCGGTACAAGGGCCATGGCAAAACTAAACTAAAAAGGCAGTATGTTCCCGTGAGGGGGAAGTGCGAAGGGATGAACATAAATAGTAGAGGGGAACCTCCGGGAACCAAACGGGAATGAACATATCACAAAACAGATGAGGGCATAAAGGCATATCACATAAACAGGTGAAGGCTATTTACAAGAATGTGTTTTTAGTGATCAGTGATGTCGACCTCCCGTGGTCGCTGGCAAAGTCTGGCAAAGAGGGGTTCGGGTCCATGGTCCCACAGCGATCCCTGGCGGTTGCAGACCGGCACTTTGACCGGCACCAAATCCATCCTCCAGGGAGGCGGGAGGAGGAGCTGGCCGGAGCCAAAGGTCCACCTCTGAGGCAGGTAGGTGAGTCCAAGACCCGTGGAGTGAAACCGACCTGCAGAAGTGCTCTGAGGACTGGACGGCCAAGGTGTCAGCAGTGACGCCAATCTCTGGAGTCCGGGCTGAAACCGGACTGGTGATGACAGGCTCTGGAGTCCGGGCTGAAACTGTACTGGTGACGACAGTCTTTGAAGTTCGGGCTGAAACCGGAGTGGTGAAGACAGTCTCTGGAGTCCGGGCTGAAACCAGACTGGTCACAACGGTCTCTGGAGTCCAGGCTGAAACCGGATTGGTTAGAACATGCTCTGGGGTCCGGGCTGAAACCGGACTGGTGAGGATAGGCTCCGGACTCCAGGCTGAAACCGGACCAGTGACGACAGGCTCTGGAATCTGGGCTGAAACCGGACTGGTGACAACAGACTCTGGACCAATGTGGCCAGAGTCCGATGACGACAGGCTCCGAAGTCTGTTTGGGGACCTGAACCAGACTTGTCGCAGGAGTTACGAGATGGTCTGGAGCCAAGCCTGGAGTGGAAACCTTCTTGAGGTCTCTCCCTTTCCCACGACTAGTGGCCGAAGTGGGTCGTGGGGTTAAGGTGTCAGTCTTGGATGCCGAATGGAGTCCGAGCCCGCATCAGGGTGCCAGAATGGGTCTGGGGAGAAAGGTAGTCCGGGCCTCAGTAGATGGCCTGCCTGGAACTGGTAGGGAGAGTTGTGGTCCTGCTGGAGCTGAGAGAGTGACTTGCTAGGCTGCAACGATGATGAAAATTGGACCCAGTGCCGAAACAGCTGCTCGAGCAGGAAGGGAGGAGTTAGGAAACGTGGTGAGTTGAGTTGGGTCTGGACTGGCGCGCTGAGCTGAGACAAGTCTGGTGTGCCCAGCTGAGGTGAAGCCGGTGTGCTGAGCTGAGGTAGAGCCAGCACACTGAGCTGAGGTAGAGCTGGCGCGCTGAGCTGAGGTACAGCTGGAGCGCTAAACGGAGGCCAGGGCAGGGTGCTGAAAGGAGGCGAGGCTGGCACGCTGAAAGGAGGCTGGGTCGGCGTGCTCAGCAGCAAACTCACCATTTCGGCTCTATAATTTTCAGAATGTTTTCCTCTCACAGAGTCTTATCGCCGTCTTGGAACCCATGGGGAGTAAAGTTTGTGGGTCCAGCAGTACCAGAGGATCCTCCTAACAGCCACTCCAGCTGTACGAGACCACCTCTTCCTTTGTGCTCTCATCTCGGTTGTGCTCCAAGGCGATGTCTGGCTTGACCACCGCCATTTTGGATCCAGCATGTCTTCTCCAGGTCCCTCGTGATCTTCTCTTTCCCTACACGCTGGAACGGACAGGAAATAGGTTCTACGGATCCAGGGATTTCGGAGGCTCTCCTGAATGATCACACCAGCCGTTGAGGGTCTCATCCGAATCCGAATCGGTTACCGTCATCTTGGCTCGGTTGCTCCCTCTTCCCCGAAGCTTGGGGTGAGAGGATCCAGGAAGTCAGGCAGACCCCCCTGGTATCCGTTCCAGTCGAGCACGGCCTCCTCATCGTCCGAGCTCGTGTACCAGCCGAACCAGTGTCTCCCTCGCCTCGTGAGAGAGAGGAAGGTGGGACAGGACACCTAGCAGGTCAAAGGTGTCGATCTGTTCCTCTCCCTGGGACCTCCAACTGTGGGTGAGCTCCCCCCTAGATCTGCCCGGTCCCGGTAGCAGACCGGCACTGTGACAGCCTGGCATAGGTTAGGAATGCCACATATAATGTTTCTAAAAAAGAGCACCCTCAGCCATCAGTTGTGCGGCTAACTTGGTTTGTTCCTCAGTTGTAAATGTGATGTTCATAGAAATACAAAAAACAGGTGTGGTATTCCAAGGATGTACCGTATGTGCTGTTGTGCCACTGATGAGCTATTAGCTGGGTCTGTTTTTCCTCACCCGTGCCAGGTGTGATATTCCTCATCAATATTAGATTTGATGTTCTTCACTTGCACTAGTTACCCTTCACCAACAGATGTGATGTTCTTCATTTAAATCAGTTGTGATCTTGCTGAACCATCCCTCACCAGCAGCAAGAGTGCTGTGCTTCAAGTGGCAAATTTATTTATTTATAACACAGTTTACACACAATGATGTTGACCAAAGTGCAACAGGTGTCCTGTTCCTCACCTGTGCCAGACATAATATTCTTCACCAATGTTAAATTTGATGTTCATCACCTGTGCCAGGTTTGTTGTTTATTGCCTAAACAAGTTAAACCATGTATAAAGTTCTATACCCATACCAGATGTACTGTTCATCACCTGTGTGCCAAATGCTGCAGAGCTGAGTAGGAGAGGGGGAATCTGCAGAACTCTCTCTCACCCTCTCAGCACACTGGCTGGATGTTCTGGAGATCAAAGGCTCTCTCCTCACTTGATTTCTCCTTCATGCGTGAATAACCACATTTTCCAGCTCCTCCTGTGTGTGTGTGTGTGTGTGTGTGTGTGTATGTGTGTGTGTATGTTTGAAGCTCAAGGGGCCTCTTCCCCAGGGCCTTCATACTCATGGCTCACACATAACCCCTCTAGGAGATAAAACACCAGAATACACACTCGGAACAGCATGACACAGTTCAAACCACTGCTCTCTGTCCATGTACCATGATTCCTCTTACAGAGATGCCAAACCCATCGTTCCAAAGCCAGCACTACAGCCCTACACACACCGCTGCTGTGCTAAGAATGTCCTGTGGTGGTGTTTGTCCATTGATTAATGGAGGTAGAGGGTGTCTTCAAGAGTCAAGATTCTTTATTATTACATAATTGCAACATGTAGTGAAATGTAACCATGAGTCGACTGTGCAGTGAAGTCATCAAAAAATGAAAATGTTCACTATGTTTGCAAATTTTTTGATCTAATTAATTACATGGTATGGAGATTATTTAATCTAATTAATAGCATTTAATTGAACATACATACAGATGTTAAAAGAAGCAGTTTTTTACCATTTATTATTGAATACAATTACTCACTTAGGCTACAATGATCATAAAATTTTTATCACTGACTGCACCAAACCTATGAAATACGTTACAGTATATGACAGTTGTAAGTTTTGATATAATTCCTCATTTCTCAAATAAACCCAGCCACAATTATCATTGCTATTTCAGCCCTATTCAGACCCAGATCACCCTGCCTCTCCTACTTCCTCCAGCTCCCTCTAACACACAATCCGGCCACAGCACTGAGACTCCGCCCCTCTGGAGGCCTGGAGAGAGCTAATGCTAAGGCTATTAATGCTATGGTGCAGTTGCTGTCAGAGGAAAGACCCGAATGTGGGAAACGAGAGGTGAGCTACCGGTGTGGCGTGGTGGATGAGCCCAGACCAGGAGACAAACGAGAAGGCTGGTGAACCACATGCTTTGATCTGAGAATGCTCCGAGCGGAGATGAGATTCCCACCAAGGAATCCTTGTTGGTGTTTGTGTGATTGACCGTGCATGTGCTTGTGTGTGAACACCCGCGCTACTCTGCCTCTGATTGGCTAACAATGGAAATTTACTCCATCTAAGCCAATCATTGCATTCTCAATTACACCATGTGTACAGACACACCAATCATCATCACTGGTTATGTGTCCCGCGCCAGCCCTGAACACACACACACTCACAAACAAACATACACCCCAGAGAAAGAGAGGTCTTATGGCTGAGAAAGACGCTGCTCACATGAAAAATGCTTCAGTGTTCTTTGTTATAGTAACACGCATTTTATTGTCAGTAACGGTAATGGGGTTGTAATGGGGGAAACACTAATTGGTTTGATTACTTATTACTGAAAAGAGTAACGCCGTTTATCTATAGAGCCGTTATTCCTATCACTGGTCGGCACTGGTGGACCAACTGTTGGGTGGATGGGACCGTGACCTCCGGCTCCTGATGTTCAAACATTGGAGACTGGTTCCTGTGGCATAATTTGAAGGGGCTTAGTCCAGTGGCTCATGAGGTGAGGAGGTTATGAGAAAGTTCAGCCCAGACAAGGTAGCACACCCAGGAGCGCTGACACTCTGCCACGAAGCTGTTGGTTGGTCCGCTCCGTCTGGCCATTAGTCTGAGGGTGGTACCCAGAGGAGAGGCTGCTGGAGGTGTTGACCAGATGGCAGAAGGCTTTCCAGAACCGGGCGGTGAATTGGGGTCCTCTGTCCGAGACAGGGTCCTTGGGGAACCCATGCAATCGGACAATGTGCTCGAGGAGTTCGGTGCAGGTTTGCGCTGAAGGACGACCCCAGGTGCACAGCCTTGGAGAAATGGTTGATGATGTTGAGGATGGTGTCTTTTCCTTGTGACTCTGGGAGACCTGTGATGAAGTCCACGGTGATGTGGTTTCCAGGGATGATGAGAGGCTGCGGTGTTGAGTGGTTTGGCGCGCACACAGACGTCACATGCCTGGACGAAGGACTTAGTGTCCTGATTGAAAATTCTTTTTTACACTCCCCATACATATAAATCATGCACTTTAACCTCTGCAGAACAGCACGGAGGGTGCACCCACTGGAGGACATCCGACATGTTGGAGGGTACGAACAGACACCCTGGAGGGGTGGTGGTTCCAAGGCGTGCCCCTGGCGCACGCGATCTTCCAACCCCCACCGTAGCAGAGCTACTACGCAGGCGGGCGGCAGGATGAGCGCAGCCTTCATCCGGGAGGGCTCGAGCTGGTGTTGGTGTGAAAGAGCGTTGGCTTTGGTGTTTTTGGATCCTGGACCGTAAGTGAGATGGAAGTGAAACTGTTCGATGAACAGTGCCAATCTAGCCTGTCTCGGGTTTAGCTGTTTAGCCTCGTGGTGAAATTCTGGTGATCTGTCCAGACCATGAATGGCTCACTGCCGACCTGTAGACAGTGACACCACTTTTCTAGAGCCTACTTGATGGCAAGCAGTTCATGGTCCCCTACACCATAGCGCTGCTCGGTGGGTTTGCATATTCAAGAAAATAAACTGCATGGACTTCCGCCAAGGTGAGTTGAAAGGAACGGAGGTGTGTTTGGTGAGAGCAGTAAGAGGTGCTGCAGCCGTACTGAAGTCCCTGATGAATCTCTGATAGAAATTGGCGAACCCCAGAAAACATTGCAGCTGTTTAAGCATCTTGGGAATTTCAAACTAGTGGCAGAGCTTAAACATTAATTGCGTTGAAAATAATAAAGCGTTTTTTTTCTGTGATTAATTAATCTAATTAACGCTTAACGCACTAATTATCGCTTAAGCCGTTTCTGCACCTCATTGGAACCATCACTGCCAGACATATTTTAATTAAAAAATGTACTTGAATAGTGAGGGTCAGAAAGTCTTTATAATAATATATAATTGTACATAAATCTATAATTATATATAATATCAGCCAAATCAAACCCCCTCATTTGGAATTTACACAATTATTTAGAAGTCTAAAATGCTAATTAGTCAAATCCACCACTGATACAAAAGCATCTAATTTTATGGAAAGGCTTTTGATGCTGAAACATCAGTGTGAGGATTATAATGTGTTAAGACAAAAGAGGTCAGTTAATACATTAATTGTAATTAATTAATTCATTAGTTATTGTAAATCTAACTGATAAACACTACCAGCCAATAGTTTTTGCATGCCACAGGTTTTATAATTTAATTTAAAAACTTTTCATTCTTGTTAAACATGGAAAGTTATTCAGTGAACAATTGCTTCTGTCATAATGCAGAGTCAAATTCTAGACTGTCCTTTAAACTTTAGATGTACTAGTAACTGTTTCATTATGAACTCCACATTATAATTTTACTGGGTGGCAGTAGTGATTATTTAAAAATATGACATTTTCTGGCTAATAAATGTACTCACATGGTGAACAAAACTGACTGTATATTTAGTAAACATTAAGAAAGTAACTTGCAAATCTGGAAAATCTCATTGTTTGCCAAAACTTTTGACTGCTGATGTATTTCCTTCCATGATTCCCCATTTCATTGCTTCCCCATTTTCATTTCTTTTGGGCCTATTTTGTCTAAAGTGGTGCATGCTGTCTCTGGATCTTCAGTTCTGCATCATTAATTGATCCATTCACTCCTTTGTTCAGTAGCGAACTGGCGTATATGAAGCTCGGCATGTTGTAGAACAAAACTATACCTTTATTTCGATTATTTGGTTGCTTGGTAACGAAGAACCTTCCCCATGCAGAAGTGACTCACCAAGGCTCACTCAAAGCTATCACGGCAACCACTGCAGTCCGGCAATATCCTCACAGATGTGCAGGAAACGATAAGCTAAGATAACATCTAGTTGCAAACATTTAGCTTACTGCTAACATTTAGCTTCATAAATAGAAATGCCAGTGATACAAGACCATCTCTGTACCTTGAAGTAAGTGTGGAGTATGCATTAGGTTAACTATAAGCTTCCACTATTCGTTAGGTACATTCGTTTTGTAGCTCCATTATATCAAACTTCATAGACATCTTTCCATAAAAATGAGACTCTTCCTTGTTCAGCCTGTTTTGATATAACTGAGCTCAGTCTAATATCCATATGAGATTTAGACCATTTTCTCACATGTTGTGAATTCAGCTCCTGGGGAAGAACCTTTCTCTAATCTCCGACCGATCCCAATTGTAATTTCTATTTGACTCAGATAATCATATAAGCCATACGTTCTAAAAGAAAACTTGGCTGGCTAATAAATTTGTCTTTGTGTCTGTCTGAAATTTGTATTTGTGATCAAAGTCTTTGAGATACATAAGGTTATTAAAGGGAATAAAAAATAAAAAAACTGAAAAATAACTTCTGTCTTACATTAATTTATTTATTTATTGCTCCATATTTCCTCAAAAGGAGGAAAAACACAGAAAAAAAGTTAGGACTCAATCATTTCTAAATAAGAAGATTGATTTTGAAAGAGATAAAGAGCAGGCAAAATCTTCCTCTGGGCTGTGGTTAACGACTCCATTACAGGGAGAGGGGTTGTGGCTCTTTGGAGGAGCAGCAAAGCTCGCCATTCTCTCAATGCTCATCTGAAAGAGTCAGAGCTTCAACTTGCTGAAATTAATCCGTTTAATTGTGGCTTCACACATTGAAGCTCAGTTGGTTTCCTTACTACATGGCTAAAACGGAACAAAATTGGTCTAAATTTAAGCTAATCAGGAGATCCCATGTGACACCACAGTCAGTCATAATCTAATGGGAGTCCAAGTAGAGCATAACTGTCCCCTTAGCATGGGTAGGGTGACCAGGCCTCTATTCATCACTCACTATAACCATCCTCTCTCTCAGTGGGTAGGTCCCTCCACTCACCCATCACTCAGTTTAACTGTAATATCTCTCTCAGGGTAGGTAGGGTGCTAATCCCAAGTCCTCCCACACTGAAACTCAATAACAGTTAGACAGTGAAAAACGATGATTGGAGGTGAAGTTTACCCAAACTGGAGCTTTATTTGAGCAGAGTGGCTTGACCTGAGTGAAGAACTGAAAAAGCAGTGATGCTGCATTACGTAGTGGCAATCCTCCCTTTCTTCGCATCATAAGTAAAATAGCAGGGGTCACTTCATCTGGTTCAGACTTGTATGACAGGTGAGTAGAAACTAAAATCATTCCCCACAAAAGTGATGTATACAGAGATGAATGAGTAACTGAGAATAAAAAAGAAAGAAGGGAAAATGAGTGATTAACATTGAAATGGATGATGTGACATTGCGTGCATTCCTGAGAGAGGGAGGGAGAGAGAGAGAGATTGGCCTCCAGGAGAGCAGAGGGCCTCCTGACTCTGGTGTTCTGAGTGTTTGAGCATTTAATCACATTACAGTGAGAGAGGAAACCTGGACTGCAGAATCCATGGATCTGGAGTCACTGCTAGAACACAGTAAGGAGGAGCTTATTACGAACAGAGCTGAGTACCGCATACATTCTCTGTCTCTGTCTCTCTCACTCTTGCCAGTTTTCCATTTTTCTGTTTTATTATCTTTCTCTTATCTTTATCTTTCTCTCTCTCCCTATCTCCTCTATTTCATTTATCTCTCTCTCTCTTTTATTTCTCTCTCACACTCTATTCCCATCCACTCCTTTGCCCAACTCCTACCTTCTCACACTCTGTTGTACTTCCTTTGATACTCCGCTCCTGGTTTTGTTTCTCACTTGTTCCCTACATGCAAAAGTAGGTCAGTGTTTGCTTTGTATTATTCAGAACCTGGAGGGAGAGCGAGAGAGAGAGAGTGAGAAAGAGAGAGAGAGAGAGACTTTGGTATCTCAGTGAAATGTGCCCAGGCCTCGTTGTGTATATATGCCTGTGTGTGTCTGTATGAAACTGTAAGTTAATGGTTTGTCAACAGAGCCCTCAGCTCTGAGGGCAAAAGGTTGGCCACTAAATCATTTTCTTTCTTTTCTCCTCTTCTCTTCTCTTCTCTTCTATTTCTCTTCTTTTTATTTATTTTCTTTATTCCTCTCATCACTTCACTATTCTTCTGTCTCTTTCTCTCTCTCTCTCTCTCTTTGTTATTCTTTCTCTCTTGCTAGCCTTCTCTTTTTCTCTCACTTTCTATTCTTATTTCTCTCTTATTTCTTTTGCTTCTTCTTTCTCTCTCACTCTCTCTTGCTCACTGTCCTCTCTCTCCCCCTTTCTATTCTTCATTCTCTCTCTCTCTGTCCCCGTTTCTCTTCTTCTTTCTCTCTCTCTCTTACATTCGTTTCACTTTTCGGCACCCTTTTTAATACACTGATTGATTTATAAAATAAAAAAGAATATTATTGTAGTATTATTATGGTGCGTGTTAACAATCAGAGAAGAGTAAATGTGAACAATGTCTTTGTCTTTTCCACAAACTTCTCCGCTGTGTTTCTGTCGCCGACGGCGTCAACAGGCCATCAGCGTAATTCCAGAATGACGCGGCATTTCAGCGGCAAACGCAATTTATTAGATGTGAGCTGTTCATTGAATATAATGAGAGAGAGAGAGAAAAGAGAGTGAGT
>JBBKCR010000134.1:483213-502134 GCA_037577295.1 Ladigesia roloffi | reverse complement strand
CACAGAGATTCCGGCGTTTGCGTATCCTAGCTTGAGACGGTCGTCTTTCAGAGGTAAAAAATGATATAAATACTGTTGGAGATGTGCTGCAATTTCAATCAGGCACAATTTTTTTCACACAAACCATTAACTGTCATCCTTGAGGTCACACCTATGTCAAAATTGTGTCGTCCATCAGACTCCCCTATTGGATACTAAGAATATTATATAAAATTGCTCGCTAGGCCAAAAATGAATAAATGACATAATCTGGTAAAAAAACACTAAAAAATAAATTTTTCAAGTGTTGAGTTTAGAATAAAAGCATTTTAATCCAAATTGTATAATTTAAAAGTGTAAATAAAAAGGAATTAAAAAGTCTGGTTTTAATGGGTTTCAATTAGCCAAAAATGGCCACGAGGCCGCTGAGTGTGACTATTTGATGTATGGAGTTTATTATTGTTTTTTTTACTGAGTTGAAGTTAAACATTTAAAACAACTCCAGAACCTTGGGAAGTTTTAAAAAAATGGCCAAAGGACGCTCAGAGGGTTAATCCGCCATGGTAGGACTTCAGTCCAGCCCCTAAAAGTATGACAAATGGGAGGTCATTTAGGCATCCCACCTCTAAAAACAAACAAACAAACAAACAAAAAAAATGTTTTCTTAATTCCTGTCAATGTTTATTTTGCTAACTGTCCACCAACCTCTGACCTTTTTTAACAGAATTTGCAATTTAGCTTTTTGTACCTTGGTTAAAAGCTGATGAATCAGAGCAAAATAAAGGAATTAGTAATGGCTCAATGTTTTGCACCTTACTGTATATTTACACATATTATCATGGATTGGAAAACAAATAAAATTGAATGGATCATAAGGTGTTTTCAGAATTTAATTTGAAAACACCTTCTTATTCACCCATAAGGTGCTAACAGCATGAGTGTGTGTCAGGCTTTGCAGTC
This sequence comes from Ladigesia roloffi, assembly GCA_037577295.1. Classification (NCBI taxonomy): domain Eukaryota; kingdom Metazoa; phylum Chordata; class Actinopteri; order Characiformes; family Alestidae; genus Ladigesia; species Ladigesia roloffi. The sequence continues at coordinate 501,195 of JBBKCR010000134.1, read as the reverse complement.
ATTTAATCTGCAAGTTGATAGCAGCCCTTTTACAGAAGCTTCCCACACAAGTCACTCCTGTTTAACTCGTTTTTTTTTTATACTGGATTTTTACATCAATATTTCAAGAGCTTGTGGCTAAAAAGGGGTTAAAGATAGAGACTTAATGTAAATTAGAAAAATGTTGGGTATGACCTGAAGTTTATTTGGGGTATAAATATTCTCATCTAATTTGCATATTATGACGTCATGAAGTGGCAGACATCTTACATTTGTTATATTCAGGAAACAGCTGACAGTGAACTGATGTTTGGAAGTTATTTTCTTTCTTTTTATCTTTTTGTCTTTTTATCCTCATTCATTATGATCAGGAAAGAGGAAACCAACAATAAAACAGAAGAAAGCAGTTAAATATGGTTATATTATCATATCAAGACGTCATGATGACTGAAACAGACTGTAGTTACAAATTTCCTGTAATGTAGCATTTGTATTCCCTACCACTAGTTGGCAGACATGTAGTACTTTGATTCAAGATGAACATTTTGAGCAGAGAAAGAGTGATCCTCTGTTCTCAGTGTGTGTCAGCAAGCCTTTGGGATTTGTGAAAAAAAAATGCCAAATGGCTTATAAAAACTTGTCCATGGATGATGTCCTGCGAATGATATTCGCCGATTCTGAATCTGAAGGGGAAGATTTGCCTTTTGATGACGCGAGAAAGTCGTGCTCCAAGCCGAGGGCGCTGAGAATCCCTTCTCACACGCCGATCGCGGCTGCTTGAGGCTCCCGGGACGCTCAGCTCGCTCACGCTGAGCGGGGCTGCTTGTGGAGCAGCAACACAGCTCACACACGCCCGCCGATTGACTGCTCCCGCGTCAATGACACAAGGCTCATTTCAACCACTTTTTACTCAAAACTTTTAACAGGATGATGGCGAAATTTTCATCTTGTATCGAAGTACTACATGTCTGCTAACTAGTGGTAGTGAATACAAATTCTACATTACACGATATTTGTAAATACAGTCTGTGTTATTCATGAATACGTCTAGTCGCAATTCTGTGACTTTGGCGCTTAAAGGGTTAAACACACTTCTCCACAAAACTTCACTTTGTTCATCTGCTTGTGTTCCTTCTTGGTACTCCACTTGATTCCAGGAAGTCCAACCCTGAATTGTATGTATTTGTAAATTATCTCTACTCTAGGAGTTAAGACAGAATGAAGGAAGGGGATTTATAGGGTTTTTTTTAAAGAAATAAGCAAGCAGAAACAAGAGGTATAGTTAGTCACCAAGGTGCTCCTTGAAGGGGTGGGAAGTTTGAGGACAGCGATGGAGGCCACAGATCTGATCAGAAGAGGGAGTTCATTCCACAACTGGGGGTCAAGACTGAGGGAAGTCTTGACGCAAACCGTCCTCTTCATCCAAGCAATGGAGGCTCAAGATGAGCCATGCTTGAAGCCCAGAGAGGATGAGAAGTGACATGTTGTTTGATCAATACTGATATGTATGGGGGTGCAATTCCATTCTTGGCCTTGAATGCAAGTGTTAAGGACTTGTGTGCAGCCACAGGGAGCCAGTAAAGGTAGCTTGGTAAAAGGTTGGGTGTGTGAATTTAGGAACACCTCGCAGCTGCATGAATCAGGTTTTATTACCTTCAGTGGAAGTCCAACTCAACTGAAGAGCTCATATTAGAACAGAGCCAGAGGCTGGAGGCCTTTGGCAAGGCGATGGCCACGAGCTGATGCTAAAACTCTCACTGTGAGCACATTGATCCAGTTACTGCACAAAAGCTCCCTCCCAACAGTCAGAAACTGTCTAGTCTCACTTCACCAGCTCCTCTATCTCCCTGTGGTGGCCTTGACTCAATCAATAAGTAAGACAGAGCAGAATTGTTCAAGGGTGTTGAGGACTGGAGAGTATGGGCAGGGAGGGGGCTGTAAATATGAGGGTTTTTTCCCTTTCTTTTTCCCGCCTGGCTGAAAAAAGCCCCCGCAAAAAAAGGCAAGGTTGTTAGTGTCTGAGGGCCCTGATGCTCGCGGCACTGACCTCTCTGAGTAGGACTCAGTGGAGATAAGCTAATACAAACTGACAGGCTAACACACTCTATTCTTAACCCACTCCACCCTGGCTCCCACTATCGCTAACAAACGCTAATGTCCGGCACCCTACCATCATACTGGTAAAAACCCTGCAGCCCCTGCCAAACAGTGAAATGACTCATGAGAAAACGTCAGTAATTTAAACAAGATTCAAATAGATGCAAATAGTGGAATTTACCTCCAGTGGAAATGAATTTGCAAACCTTGAAAAACAAGAGCCAAGCCATTGGTACTTCATCCTTAAACACAGAACTGCTGTGCTGTCAACATAACAGTGAACATTGCTCACAGTTATATATAAATAATACTACTTAAAGAGCTGTTAACCATTCACCAGTCCAAACATTCACTCCAAAACTGCCTCAGATAAGGACACCTGATTGTTGCCATCAGTCAGTGGTAGATCCTGGAGTGCCACCTTCCAATAGTCGTGTTCCAGCCACAATCTGCTCTGACTAAGACTCTGATTGGCTGGAGTGTTAAGTAAGAGAGCAGGCTGGAGTTAAATCTGGCAGGAGAGGGGGCTTTGGTAACAACTGTTCTAGACTGAGCCAGCAGTCTGGTGTGAGCGCAGCTACACATACTCTAACTTACCATCCATTTCAGTCCTGGTTTTAACATGCCCTCATTTACTTGGCACATCATTTCCCAACACCATCAGAAGGGCCTTTCTATTACTTTCTCAGCTCAGGAGAGGTTTGTCAGATGAGCCCTCAGAGAAGCACAGAGCAAAACCAAGATTCTGAGGCATTACTCTTATCAAACCTCACAAAGGTGGACAAAGCTGCTCATACGCTTATACAGAATGAAATGTGTTATAAAATACAGAACATTTCTCAGCCATAACATTGCATTTGGGATTTGTTCAGAAAAAGCTTGACAGCTGAAGGCTGCACAGCTACAAAACATTGCACATCCAAGAAACAAACTAATTCATTTTCCCAAAGAAAGTTTGCATTAGAGATTGGCATGCCTACACTACAGTACTCTATCAAAGTACATTATACAAATTATCTGAAATTATAGACATGTGTGTGTACAGAAATATATACATATATGTATATAATATATACTTTATTCATCACGGAGGGATGTAGTACATGCAGTAGTATACAGCAGTGGCAGCTGCTAATCTTTCAAACAGGGGAAGCTCATTTTAGGCGTACATCATGAAATTTGTTATATTATCTGTACATAAATTCTAGCCTCAGAAATGTTCAGAAAATGGTTTGTGACCCTATCGTACTTCATCCACCTGGGAGTCTTAAAGGGAGTCTTTACACTTCCAGTCCGCCAGTTCAGCTGGTCACACTGGGAGAGCTGAACAGAGCGGCTATTTCCCTTATTTATGCACCAAATCAGTCTGTGGCGTTGGTCTGCCCTGTTGTTTACTTTTGAGTCCCTCGTTGTGAGGAAGATTGTTAAATGGCTTTGCCAAAATAACAATTAAAATAACAACAATATTAACAATATTATGCACAGCTTGCTTGCTGGCTGGTTTCCCTTCCAATAGCTCCTTTAAAGATACGAAACAAGAACACTGTAATTATATTTTTATTTATAGAATTATATGTACAAATGGAAATTGTACACCAGCAAAAACACTATGTGTGACTTCTCTCGCAGATCCACTGGGACTGAGCATGAAACTTCAAACTAAATCATGCTGTCAATCAAAAAAGAAATTCCACCCTTTAGACAGCCCATCCAATCATCATGCAGCAGCAGAGTTTCCTGGCCCGCCCACTGCTCCATTCACTCCCAGAGAAGCTGAGCTTCCCTGAAAGTGACGATTTTGGTGCATTTATCACTGTCCAGATTTTCTGCAGTGAGCCACGCCCCTCTGCCAGTCTGCAAAGAGTGGCAGCGAAGCTGCACTTCAGGAGGTTTAATGCTCTGTGCAGCACAGAAATGTATTAAAAGAAATCTACAATAAATACCTGATTCTGAAAGAGCTGGTCATTAATCTAAAAGCAATATAAATATGACATATTTGCTCATTTATTTTCTAACATATTAGAGGAAGCAGAGCTTCCCTTGTAGTCTTAGAGCAGCTGCCACTGGTGTACGCAAAAGTAAACCTAGATTAAAGGCATACAATTAGGTAAGATTAACTAAGAATAAAAATATCTTAAAAGCAGACACAGTACACACATAGACAAAGCAAACATGGTACACATATTATAGAGAAATATGGTAAAACTTAAAAGGTAATGCTTGTTTGTTGCAAATGTCAGTAATGCTTGTGTGGTGTAGACTGACAGTCCAGTGCAAATCAATTTTCAAATATCCTGTGCAAACAGGTATGTACAGTTCGTGATGTGCTGTGAGTGGTGCAGTCCAGAGCAGACGTGCGGAGGAGGGTGGTAGTATCAGTCAGGGAGAAGGTCAGCAACAGCAGCCTGGCGCCTAAGCTGCTCCTCCGTCTGCAGATGATGTCGTGCAGAGGAAGCAGTGGATTGCCCATGATTGACAGGAGCCTGCTCAGCGTACATCGCTTTGCCATTGATGCCAAACTGTCTAGCTCTGTGGCACAGAGCATCTGTATTGGCAGTCCAGTCCAGTTTGTCATCCAGTTGCACTCCCAGGTATTTTATCTCTACACATTCCCCTTTATTGTTACCGGCTCAAGGTGAGGCCAGGGCTGCCTGAAATCCATCACCATCTCCTTTGTCTGAGCTGTGCTGAGGTGCAGTTGGTTGGAATCACACCATGATATTGTGTGTATATAAACCTATATAAGTAAATGTATTGTAGCTACACATTCAGTATATGTATATACAGTATATAGAGAGTGATTCAGAATAATACTGCACTTTGCACATTTCACGCAGTAATATTTCACTGTAACTAATGCAAAAATTGCACTCAAGGGAGTTTCCACTTATCAGTCTGTAGTAGTTTGTGAGTGTGTGTTCAACTGCAAGGTTTTGGTTGTAGAGTTTGACAGCAACTGGAAGAAAAAACCTTCAAAATCTCTACTTCCCACGTCGTGTACGCAGCAGTCACTGAAGGAGCTGCTCAGTGCTGTCAAAATCTCCTGCATGGGATGACAGCTTAGCCACCATTATACTTTCACTCACAACCACTGGGTCCAAAAGTGCATCCTAGAGCAGAGCTAACCTTGTTTCAGTGTCTTTCTATCCCCAGTGGAGTTGCTGCACCAGCTGACGACACCATAAAAGATGGCTGCTGCCATTAGCGAGTCATAAATATCGGCAGGAGTGGCCTAACCTGCTTTTTTTGTAGAAAACATTTGTGTTATCAGTCCAGTCCAGTAGTCCTGTAGCTTTCCATGGCTCAATTTCTATACCCTGGATGTTCAGTGGATGCGATGGAGGATGTATTATGTAACTGCTCTTTGGTATTTGCTGTGTTTTTCTGGAAGAAGTTCTGCTGGCACCAGTCCACACAGTCCCGGGTCAGGTCTCTGTACTCCCTGTCATTCCCATCAGTGCTGAAGTCGAATATTGCAAAGTCAGCAGAAAACTTCTGTAAGAAGCAGTTGGTGGGGTTATAAGAAAAGTCTGCAGTGTAGATTGTGAAGAGAAATGGAGCCAGAACCATTCACTGTGGGGCCCCTGTCTGACACCCAGCACTCGGTTCTCACGAACTATGTTCCTGTAGTGAGGCAGTACAATATCCATGTGGTGAGGTGATGGTCCATTTTTGTGTATTCCAGCCTGTCCCTCAGGATTGTAGGTAGGATGATGTTGAATGCACTGGAGAAAACAGACTACATTCTTATAGTCCTCCCAGCAGTCTCCAGGTCAGAGAGGGAATGATGTAATGATGGAAACACTCAGAGATAGAAGTCATGCTTAAAGGGGACATGTGAAAAGGATTAAACACAAATGCCACTATGCTAGCATGTGCTCCTGCCAATATCCCTACTACTGTTTATACATGTACATACTGGCTGGGTTTTGTTGCCGATTTCCTGAATCGATCCGATTTAGATTCACAAGGTGATGATCCGTTTCAATTCTCGATCTGATTCTTTTCGATTCAATATCGATTCATTTACAGATTTGTTTGTGTTAATACTAGTTAGTCTTGGTTCTAAATGGACCTGAGTGGAGGATCTCCCTGTGCTGACGGACTGTACTGCAGTATGTGTGTGTGTGTGTGTGTGTGTGTGTATGTGTGTGTATGAGAAACAGAGAGAGAGGGAGAGTCATGAATTAAAAGAAATTAGGATGAAAAGAACTACCAGGGCTTATTTAATTTATTACATTTAAAACAATGACGGAGTTAGTCGCCCACTTTTGAAAATATCTATTTGACAATGAAATGAAACAACTGTAACCATAAAATTGGTTGAATAACAATAAAAAAACAACAATGACCACAACTGGTTATAACTATCAACACCAGCTCAGCAGCCGCAGCAAATACAGTCAGGAAATCCTGCTGGACTGATCAGACTCTCTTACTCTTCAGGTATGAAGAGATTTTCTGGAGGAAAAGAGAAAGTGATCTGTGTGAACACACCACTGTACACAATGTGAAGAGCATGAAATTCCTCCCCTGCATTTAACCCGTTCACCGAGTAAAGCAGCGCACCGTCACTCTGCGCCGGGCAGCAGCGTGTGAGGACGGTACCGCACTCAGTACCTCACAGTACCATATCAGTACCTCAGAGGTTACTGTCGGTCTCAGGGATCGTATCCACACTCTGTAACCGCAGGGCGAGTGCTCTAACCACTGAGCCACACCCACCCCGTTGCTCTGCAGGAGGGGAGTGTGTGTTTTATAGTTTCCTTGCGCGGTCGCGAACAGTTGTGGCGACAGGAAAAGGTCGATCTGCGAATTGTTGAATTGATATCGTATTTTTTTAATGAGACTCGATACTGATCTGTGAATCGATTCTTTGAACCCAGCCATACTGAGTACTGCCTGGACCTCTAAACAGGTACTTCAACATGAAAACTCGCTGCTTTATTAAGGCTATTGTTTATATTGTTATATGTTTTTAAGTCCAGCCTAGAAGTTAGATTGATAGAGTGATTTTTTAAAGATGCTCTGAGGCCCTTTTAAGAATACATTACACCATTCACTGACCGATTCAGTGGTCTTGCCCGCAATGTGTCAGAAATATTTCATGATTTTTTTGGTTACTGCCTCAAAAGCTAGTAAACACTTGTGTGCTTGTCTGGTTCAATCATGACAGAAATGTTTACGGAGCTTTGGAGTTTTAGGATGTAAAAAATGCTTGATGCAGCAAAAAGCCTGCGCTCCATCACTGCGGTCAGTGTTCTTCCAAAAGCCTGCTCCGGCAACCACTTGCCGCAAGGGGTTCATCTTAGCATTTTAGATTTGAGATTCATTTCCATGTTAACTGGGGGCAAGGCCTCAACTTCTGCGTTAGTGTGTGTGTGTGTGTTGAAGAAAAACCCTTGGGCCCTTGTGCTCGCGTCAGAACCAGTGATTCTCACCCACTCATAATTAAATTGTACTTCTGCAGAGACGTTTTAATTTTAATCACATTTTGTGGCACACAATGTACATGAGCTGTGGCACAAGTCCATAGAAACTTTTTAAGAGTAATTGCAGGGGTGTCACAGGTCACAGCTGTGCTTTACCCATTCAGACGGGAGAATCTGGACAGTAAATCAATATAATATCAGTGCATGGTATACACGGTACTGTGTTGTGGTCTCAATTTCCCCTTATTCTTAAAGATTCAGCAAATGATGATAGCGTTCCATTGTTCACAAACTGCCAAATGTGTTTATCATCTTTTCAGAACTGAGCCAGAAACTTTATATTCTATAAGTTCTTAAAATTCCCTGACTGTTGTTTAAATAAGTGCTGGAGAAAGTCATTACCCTTGGCTCTCTGTCACTGAATGCCATGTTCTGTTCTCTCCCCCTCCTTTGCAGACACGGCTGCCAGAGACTACTACAAGAGTTACCCCATGATGGACTACATGCACCGGCAGTCTTCTCCTGCGACCTTCCAGCCCATTACCTTTCATCCTAAAGACAAATCCTTTCTGCCTCCTCCAGATATCCATGCCCCCCTCGCCATCACCATCACACCCGCCCAGTTCCCCAAACCCAAGATCTCTAAAACCAACACCCATCCGCTAACATCCAGCTCTGCCTTCAAGGCCTGGGACCCAAGCAAGAACCCGGTTCAGCATCAGGTGCCCCTTATGGGCCAGCAGCAGCCACTGCAGTCCCACCCCAACAGCCGGCGCCAGGCCTACTCCAACAAGCGCCAGTTCAGCATAGAGACACTGCCGGAGTTGTTCTCTCAGCCGTTAGCGTACAGACAATCCCCTCACCTCCTCCCCAAACACACCGGCCTCCCCACAAACAGCAAGACAGAGGTGACCGTGTGAAGACAGAGCTGGAATGGACAGTGGAGAAAGGGAGGGAAGGAGAGAAATTAGGAAAGGAAAGGAAGGGAATACAAATAGGACATCACTGGCTAATCTGGATATTTAACGATGCAAAATGCAAAATGCTCGGGATTGGATTTTTAAAATAAGATGTCATTTTGGAAAATGTCATCATTTCATTTACTGTTGAGTCTATGAAGAACCTGAACCAAGATGAAGTCTTTTGGTCCTTTTACTTCCACTGTATCAGTCAGTTGTCTGGTGTCCTTGATTCCATGACCACCGCGTGGTGGCGTGGGCTGCCAATGCTGGGAAATTCTCAAGAGCTCCACGTATTCACAACTTCTCACAACCTCCTGGACCAAACAATTGGACTGTCATCCCCCATCAGCCTCCAGCTGCCATGCAGGGAGACATCAGTTGGACAGATCTGGAGCAGCTGATGGAGGGACCGAGGGAGGGACTGTGGGGCTCAGAAACAGGGCGATAATTCAAATGGGACCATGTTTGGGTGCTGTAAAGGGTTGGGTGCTAACAGGATTGGTGTTAATGGGGTGGGGTTGGATTAAAGGCACAGGAGAGTGAGTGTTTTTTAGGGATGAATACCAGGCTAGCTGCTATGTGAGGTGAAGTTAAGTGTGCAAGTGAAAAAATCTAAGATAATTTATATGGTGAAGAAGGCATGAAAGCCAAGAATAAATATATTTGTTTTGGTGTTTTATGTCAAGTTCATCTAGATGAGCTGTAACCCCTGGGGTTACCCCCAGAGCCTAATCATTTCATGAGCTCTTGCCTGGTTTCTGCCTCAGCCTGGCAAAGAAAGATACAGGGAGACAGTATAGAGTAATGACAACAAAAATAATGTTTTAAGTTATATATATTATTGTAGATGGATAGAAATTTGAAAGTCTCCTGTGGTCAGTAGTACATTTTTTCAAGAGTTAAATTTTACCAACTTTGGCCATCAGCTGCAGGGGAGGGGGAGGGACGTTGATCATTCTTTCAGAAACGTGGTTGCCTTTCTGAACACGTACAGCTAGAAAACGTAGATACCCTTTCCTGTTCAGCATTGATGTTGGGTGTCTCAACTGAAAAAAAATATGTGAGAGAGGAACAGAACCCTTGAGGTCTTTTAGCGAAATCAAAGGTCAAAGGGGATAAAGGCACTCTTAACACCTCTCCAGGGTTTATAAATGGCAACTGCTCTCCAGCTGTTGCTATTTTTGTTTCTTTTCCCCCTTCCGCTGCAAAAAAGACAAAGTGCACAGGTAGAGGCAAGGTCACAGAGCTCAGAAACACAGACGCTCTGGCAGGGACAGCAGTTGCCTGAGGAGATCAAGGAACCATAGCAACCGAGGAGCGAATGTCTGGGTTAAGAGGCTCAGCAGAGACTGCTGCTCTTTTTGGAGAATATTCCAGAACTGAGCATGTTAATGATCCTCACAGATTCAGTTTGCACAGCATCAACAACCACAGGACACTACTGTGAATTTGGAGGCTCCCTGGATGATATCACTACCTTGTTTTAGAGATTTTGAGAATGCAGCTAATGTATTACTCACAGCAGACATGGCGTACCTGCTCACTCGGAGCCAGCAGTGGGAAATTCCCTTTTGAGAATGGGATCTTTATCTTGATAAATAAGAATCAAACATGTGCATGCAAACACACAAGCTCATTCACAGCTGAGACACAACGTCACTTGTCTTCTTGATGAGGTGCAAAACCTTAGTGCATTTCTGTCAAGGTCCAATGTCCAGGGAGGATCCGGTCCTGCGCTAGCACTCTGTGGGTTGATGCTATGCTATGCTAGCATCTGTGTGGTAGGGGTGTTTGGCATGATTGTGTTTTCCAGACAGGGGTGGATGACTGATGGCTGCTGGATCTCAGTCCTTCCAAGCTGTTACCAGCCACACGTCTGGCTCACTTGCTGGTGCATCACCACAGGGGGCGCTGTAATTAATGATGGCCCATCTTCAACTTGGCAGGTCTCTACATCTGATTCTGCCACAGGGTAAGCATGAATACAAAAAAGCATGGCAGCAAGATATGCCACTGGGATGGTGAAAGGACACGCAGCATCAGCTTCTTCTTTAAAGATTGATGATTCTCATTGTCTGACAAATGGCATGGTTGATGCCATCTGTGAGAATCCAGACTTTTGACGACAGCAATAAGACATTCTGACTTTTTCTCAGAGTACCTAACAGCATGTGGAGGATCTATGCAGATCTTGCAGGATAATAAAAGATGCAAAAGCCGCACTTGAACGATTTCTTGCTCTGGTCTGCTTCCAACTGGCGCTTTGCAGAGGGACGCGGGATGAGGCCGATTTATGGAAATAAGGTGGTGTATGTAACTTGATAACATCCCGCTCTCTGACTGCGCTCTCTGAAATCTTCCCCCCTCCCTCATTCTCTGTCTCCCGCTCTATTTTGAGAGAGAGATAATTTCCACAGTGGGACAAACTGCCAGGTCAAATCTGCAGACGATGCAGGTGCAGAGTTTTCCCCTGACCAACAAGACCATTTTTAAAGCAACATGATTGACACAAGGTGGCATTAATGTAGTCTTTTGGGCTTTCGCTGAGTCTGGCCATGTGATTTAATAACCTGGACCTGCTATGATCTGTAGTGTTGACTGTGGAGTTGCCTCCGGGGTGTCTTTTTGGGCCCCAGGTAAGCCTATAGCTTTTGCAAGGACAAACAAGGCCAACAGCCAATCTGGCATGGATAAACTATTTAATGCAAGATGATCCAATCGTATGCCACCCAGCCCAGACAAACGGGAGGCCATGAGAGCAGCCCTTCCGAATCTTTTGGCTTTCCTCATGCATCTGACCTTGCTGCATCCAGACAGTAGGTGGCAGCACTGAGAGGAACGCCTGTCCCTGAAGCTGTAATGGATTCTTCAAGGTTCCTAAACTTGGAGGGAGAAGCTGGAACTATGGGATTTCTAGGCATTAAATAACTTAACTACGTCTCACTACAGTTTGTTAATTAAGTTATTTAATACAGGATCACAAAAAAAAGGAATCCAGAAGAGGTTCCGGAGGTGTAAATATCCTTTTGTTTGTGGAGTTACAGTGCATCGAGGATTAGTCCTTACTCAACCTCTGCTGACTGCATTACAGCACCCAGTAATAAGCTAAAAGACTGTTGTTTTTAAATCTTCCTTTAAAAAAGCGTCCTTTGCTTGGATCAGGTGGACGTCTAGCAATACATTCTGTACAATTTTACTTTTTTTCTTTTTCGTAAGGTGTTCATAAAAAACAATAAAAAAAAAGAAAAACGAAAACAAAACAGAGGGGATGCAAATCCTGTAGCATCAACAAACCTGTAGAGTGCTTCCAGAGTTCCAGCTCACTTTTGACACGTCCTCTTTAAAGATGTCTTGCCATGTTCGAAGCTTGTGCTATGTATAGTAAATAATGTTTCATATACTCACTTTTAATAATGCATTGTGAGCAAAAGCTTGTATGAAACATTCGTTCTTGGCCGGAGTGTTCCTGTACAGTGTGTAATGATGTCGTTTTCCATGTGTTCAGTGGTTGGATTGCTATGTACTCACAATGTTGTAATACTGTAACTTTTGTCTATGATTAGGTTTGTTGAATACTCATTTATATAAGGGCTTATTAATAAGGAGATCACTTTATGCAGAGGCTGCACTGAAGTGGGGTCCTCCTATATGGATCCTGACTTTAAACGAGGAGATCCCAGAAACTTCATCTGAGATCAGGGCTCAGTAGTAAAAGCCATGCTTCCCTATAGGCTTATTCGGGGAGATGCCAAGTGTTTGTCCAATAGTATCTAGTGAAAGGTCATGAGTTCAAGTCCAGACTCGTGCATTCAAATTAAACTTATGTCTTGTTACTTGTGGTACCTACAGGACTCGTGTTTGGACTGGGCAGATGTAAACCGTTGACCCAGCTGTAGGAACAGAGATGCTAATGTGGTCCAAAAATGGACTTTGACTTGTACTTCTTGAAGGAAATGGGAAGGCTGGTCTGGTTTAGAAACTTCAATAAACCTACTGCCAGAGTTGAAATGAATCAGGCTTGAGTGAATGCAGCCAAAATAGATTTAACAAAAGCCTGCAGGCAAAGGTGAAGAGCAGTGAGCTCCATCCACTATGTACTCAAAATATGCTTAACTCTACCTTAATTTAGCCCTGAAAATATGCCACACACCTGAACTTGAATTAAGTGGCCATTAATTTGTAAACCGTTCCCTTAATTTTACCTTAAAAGTGGATTTAAGGTGTGAGTGTGAAACCCCTTAATCCTAATTAAGAATGAATTTAAAAATAAGGGGAAAATTCAGTAGTTTTACCCCTTAATCAGATTTAATCTGTGCACGTTTCCACTTAATTTTCCTTACTTTCCTGGAAATTAAGGTAAGAATTAAGTTTATATTAAGGGGTACAATGAAGGGGTTTGCTTTCGTAGTGATCTACTTGGTGTTTTTTTCAGATGGCACATTTTCTTCCTCTTGAATGCACCAATATAGAAAATGCTAACCCTCTTTTTTGCTAAATGGACATTTGAGGTTTATGTGGCTGGTCATGTCTGGACCACTCCAGTTTCCGTCTGTAACTTCTGCTTCCTGTGATATTCATTGTTTGAGATGTAAATAAAGTGAGCCAGAGTGGATTCGGTGTGAAATTCACTGGAGAGGGGAGTTCCTGAAACTATTTGACACCAGAGCCACTCTGGATGACTGTGTTTTCACCTCAACTAGCAGATTATACAAATTCATTTTATAGTTCCCCTTCTATGTGGCCATAACCTGAAGAGAAAGACCTAGGAAAAGTGAGGGGACAACATTAATGAGAAAGATATTTAGAGTCTGTGATCAGACTGAACCAGCAAAGGAAAACTCAAGCCAACCGCTGTAAACAGGTCAAAGCTAATTAACAGCCCACCTCGTTAAGGGTACGTTTTCTAAAATGCTTACAGGACGGCTAATTTGGTCCACTTGTTTTTTTGTCCTGTTTTTGATGATATCAAGTAATTTTTTTTGTTTACATGTGTTTGATGCGCTTTAATTTGTGCATAGATCAAGGTTATTAGAAATAGAGCAAATAAGCTGAATTATATAAATAACGTGAAAAATGTGTGTATACAATGTTAATACAAATGTGCATTTTTTTCCTGCACACACACTTTCTCTCACACATGGAGTGGAAGGGTAAAACACCTCAGTGTTTCCATCCTGACAAAGACTCACTCTCGTTCATATATACAATCAAAAGCAAGTACATGCATACATACAAGAAAACATTTAGCAAAATCCAGACAATCCAGGTTCCAACGTTAAATCAGTTCACTAAACAGATTTTCCAATGTTTAACAAGAATAACTTTTATGAAATACATGGATAAGTGGCTGTGCAAAAACTATTGACTGGATCAGCCAAGACATGACTTCCTTCTGCAGTTTAGCACTGAAGGTATAATGCTAATGGAGATGTACTGGTTACCCCAGCAGTCTGCAGGCCTGAAACACTTCCAACCATGTGGATATGTTCAGTCATCACTGTCAGACTCACTTGTGTGGTTTCTGACACTCTGTAAACACACTAAAGAACACAGAACCCGTTCACATCTGGTTCTTGGTGATTTTACCACAGGCGGACCAGGGGTTGCCTAGACCTAGATGGGAGATTTTAAGTCTGGACAACCTCTGGTCCACTAGGGGGTTCTGTGGGCACTAGATTATTGGATACTATGAGTCTAGGCAACCAATAGTGTCCTTTACTGGATCAGGGGTTACCAAGATTTATAAAACGTTGAGCGCAGGAACACCTGAAGATCTCAGGACCACATGACGTAGCTAAAGCATCTCAATGTCTCCCTCACACCTACGGAGGACCAATAAGGACGTCCACTGGACTGCTGGACGTCCACAGACCAGAGTACAATTTGTTCTTGCTTGTGTGATTATTCAGGCAGTTAAAACAGTGTTAACCAGTGGTCTATAAAGCCTCCATTACCCGCTAGCTACATTAGCATCCTAGCTCCAGCACTAAACTAATTAGGACTTTAAGAACATGTCCAAACAGACGACCCGCCGGATACACCAGCCCCCCTTCCCAGCCTAGATGAGCCCCACGGCACAGGCCTTTTCTCTCTCTCTCTCTCTCTCTCTCTCTCTCTCTCTCTCTCTCTCTCTCTCTCTCTCTCTCTCTCTCTCTCTCTCTCTCTCAGGCAGTCAAATGTGTGAGGTCCAGCTGTCACTGATGTCTGAGTTCATTTGGCTTCGCAGGAGCTGAACTGGGGGGTGTCAGCTGGTCAGAGGGCTACATGTTATCCTTCTTTATTTCTCTGTTCCTTCATCCATCGTTGCATTCTTCTCTCTCTCTCTTGTTCTCTCTCCATTTTTTTGTCCTATTTTCACTTTCTTTGCTCTTATTTTTCTCTCCTTTCTTTTATTTTTTTACTCTAATTTCTTTTTTTCATGTTGTTGCTTTCTCTCGAATATCTCCCCAAATATTTACTCTCTCTTATCTTGTAACTATTGTTTTTTTTGTCTGTTTTCTCATTTCTCTTTTTCTCTTATTTGTCTTTTTCTTCCTCTTTCTTTCTTGCTTCTCTATATTTTTTCTGTCTCTTTTTATCACATTTTTTCTCATTCTCTCTCATATCAGTCGTTTTCCTTTTTTGTTTTTGCTCTTATCCAGCCCTTTAATATATCTTTTTCGTCTTACTCTTTCCTTCCCTCCTTCCTTCTTTTTCTCCTTCCATGTCCTTTTTTTGCATCCATCACTCTACATGTTTTTTTTATTCACTAAAACTGAGAGATGTTTAAACATGAGTTGAAGTGCTGATACAGATTAATGTCTCATAAAGACTCTTTCACCCTCTTTTCAGCCTGGAAGTCTCTGTAGTGCATGCAGGTGTGAAAAGGTGCGTACGGGTATTAATAGTTTGGGACAGGTGTGGACTAGTGCAGAAAGGTGCAGACAGGTATTAAAAGGTGCAGATATCTCACGTGTGGACTGAAGTGGACAGGTATTAACTACTGCAGACATGTGTGGACAGGTCTGAAAAGGTGGGGACTGGTGCAAAAAAGTGTGAACAGATGCAAATATGTGCGGACAGGTGAGGAAAGGTGCAGATGGTTGCCTACATGATCTCTTGATATCAAATTCATGCAAAAAACAATCAAGTGAACTGCAGTTCTGGTTTGGAGGGACTCAATGCTGTCTTTTTATGTCTTTTTCTCGAACGGACTTGGTAAACAGAACTTGTTTGTATAAATTTTAAACATTTTTCATGTTTTTCGTATGACTTGCTGTGCACCACCGAGGCATGACAGGGGAAAACCTACATTTCCCACAATCCCACCAGACTACAGATACCTGATGTCCTCCCTGATTGGTCCTGTAAATCCTGAGTTAAAACACTAAACCAAGAACAATCCTACTCTTCACTGTACATGTGACACTGTTACTGACAGTGATGATGTTTATGCTAATGGTTTTTACGAACCTGATCACATTGTTGAACCTGCTGTGTGGCTTTTTAAGCATCTCTTTACTACCTTATTGAATGGTCTTTGTATAAACTTGCTACAAAATTAAAATGACAAGCAAAGAGACTCAGTGCTTGACTGTGTGTTGATTGATGCTGGTTTTAAATTTCATGTAAAATGACCTTCCTCTTTTTTATTACAATGTTTACAATGTTTAGCGCCACTAATTCAAGCTGAAGCTGCTTTCTGGCACAATATAAGGCCAATGCAGCCCTACAGGCAATCACATTGGAGCTCATGTACAAATCACAGAAAAACTGCATGCATGTTTAGACGTAAAAATGAATTAGTGCACATAAAGTATGTTCTAAATAAACGTATAGGGGATAAAAACAAGAATCTTATCCTGGAGAGCTACTTTTAAGTGGAGTTTATCTCCGTTCTCCGTCCAACATTCCTCACCTCCAGGCCTGAAAACAAAGTTGCTGCAAATGTTCCACAGAAGAACCTTTTATCTTAACCATGATGGAAAGTGATTTGTGACTGTCAAGAATCTTTCAGATGTAATGTAATTTACAAGTTTATGGTCTTCCCAAAAAGCTTTTACATTACATGGAAGTTCTATAGACTTGTAAAGGGTTTCTCACACTCTCCATTACAACAAAAGTTCTCCAAGGAATCATCCAGTTAAACATGTTTAGGGAGCTAAACCCATTCAATGAATCAAAGGTTTTCCAATATATAGTTTATCCAACCAGTGGCCACTTTATTAGAAACACCTTTTGCCTCATGCAGGGTCCAGGCAGTACCTAATACACTGGTAACTCAGATCTAAGACCCTCAAACCAGGATTTCTCCAGGCCCTTCAGACTCTGCAGGTGCCTGTAATTCTGGGAGAGATAGTATTTATGATGAGGAAAGAGATTAGTTAGGCCGATCTGAGCTGCAGCACAACTTGCTGGGACAAAAATCAGCTGTAATATTATGTCTGACCTGAATAAGTGTCCTGGACTGGATGTCTGTGTGTGTAATGCAGGACAGCAGTCCTGAGTCACACACACAAATACATTCAAGATGATATTATAAAGTTTTCAGCACCATCATAGGTTAAAACCAGGCAAGACCACTCACAAACACATTATGGAATACCTACTTTGTATTCACTGGCCACTGGTGAACTAGTGTATTCTTTACTAGGGAATGGTTTCCAGAAAAAGTTCTGCTTGTCTTACAGCAAGCCTCCAGTCTCCAGTTTGAAGGCTCTCCTTGGCCAATTTTGAGGGGTGTCATTGGATACAGCTGTCCAGTAATAACCTCATCGTGACTCAGACATTTGGTCAGACAGCATGACTTACTAATACTGCATGACGACTGTGGCTCTGTCACATCTTTTAGTGGTCTTATAGCTGTTAGCAGTGACTCTCAGTCCTTCCCCCAGGACCTTCATATTCGCACACTGACGTAAAGTTCACCTGCCAGAATGCTAACCGATCAGAACTCAGTAGACAGAAGCCTAGTCCTACTGTCGAAAATCTTTTTATTGTAGATACTCTGGTTTAAGTTTAGATATTTATGTTGAACTTTCTTCTACTTCACATAATTAAAGAATACAAAAACAAAAATGTAATCATTGCTTTTAGCTGTTTGGCCCCATTTACTCTTATAATACTTGATTGTGGATGCCCCCTAGTGTTTAACTTTCATAATCATTATACTGGGATGAACCAGGCTTTGTCACGGGAGAAAGTGCGAGCCTTCACCCGTGAACTACCTCTAAAGAGGGGTCGACACAACCAGGGCTCCATTGAAAGACAACATCCCGTACTCTTCTGCGTTGCCTTTTCAATGTCCGAGATGCTGGGCTGTCCTCCCTCCAGCCCGGGCGACGCAGATGTGGACCGCACGACCTTGTCTTTACCCGCATAGTCCGTGGTTGCAACACCATCACTTCGGCCAGCAGGGAGCTCACAGTCCACAAGTCCGGGCTTTGTGGCTCCCGCCCTTTGGAGCACCCTGCGTGTACATGCAGGCAGTCTCCCTCTGGGGACTGGAGGGGTCGTTCCTCCTTTCCCTTATG
>JBBKCR010000134.1:467905-481069 GCA_037577295.1 Ladigesia roloffi | reverse complement strand
TTTAAGTTTTTACGCCTGTCCCACACTGTCCCACTTAAACTTGGTACTTGTCCCACATTTTGTCTGTCTGGGGGTGGGCACATGCCGGCATATAGGCACAGGCATACACCTACACAACCAAACGCACATTCTTATACGCACACACAAGCACACACACAGGTAAAGGAATATACATCATGCTGCTGTTCCAGTGTGTTCTGCTCTTGTTCAGCCTGGGCATGACAGCTTTAAAGAGGAACTTCTATACTGTTCCAAAGCACGAGATGCTCTGTGTTGATGAACAGATTGTGCCTTTTTAAGGCAAAAGCAGTTTAAAACAATAAAATAAAAATGTTGATCCTTGCTGACTGTCATGACATCATCCACTCTCTGAGGAACCATCCCTTGAGTTGAAGGGAAGCCAGACTCTGGTGCCAGTGGCAACATAGTTCTTAACCTGTGTTCCTACCAACCAGTCCTTCAAGTTGTATCAACCTACACATACAACTTGAGGTGGGACAAGAAGACCCAAAAAATAGTGGAGGTGGTAAGGCCACATTTTGTGTTATCTGCAATAAAAGCATAAGTGTAGTAGACCTCATTAATTGCCTAATTGCTCTGTATCGCACCAAATTGTGATCCAAGAAGTGGTATGGTGATGCTGGAAGCTTGGTTCCTCTACATAAGAGATTCAACCAACTGTGGTGTGGAACAAAAAGAGGAACTTAGCTTGATGGATTTCAAATCTGAGGTGGCTAGATGCCCCTGCAAAAAGGCCCAATTCTCAGTGTCCAGGTATATTTAGACCTAAAAAAGAAGCTGAAGCCCAATTACACTTGTCCCCCCAGCCCCAGTATGTCTGGACCACCTAGACCACTGGTTGGTCTATACTGAAACCAGAGGGAGGGGTAAATATCCTGGATGCAATGGAATAACCAAGGTCAATAGCAAGGTTTGCTAAACACAGTAACCTAGTGAGGAGTTGGACTTGTGTCCATGATTTACAGCTCATTTCTTTTCACTCAATACATCTTCAGTTAGGTTGTTCTGTTTGTTTTTATCCCCAAGATTCTGTTTCACATGGTGGTGAACAACACAGGGCACAGTTAAAAAAAAAGAGTCAGGAGCCAAATACTGGTCACATCAAATGAAATAACCTCATTTAATTCTCTGCTGATATAAATACATGCACTCTTACATTAAATCTGAAACTTTACAAAAAATATATTGAGTCATTTCTATTAAATAGAACAAAACATCGTCATTGCATATTCTGTGTCCAAATATTTATCATTTGCTCTCTAACAATTACAGCTCTGGAAAATAAGAGACAAGTGCAGTTTATTTTTTAAATAAGCACCTCTATAATTTTGACCACAATTCCATGCCAGTGTCTGTTAAATTCCAACACAAGCACCTCATTCTGTTTGATAAGGTAATTCTGAATCAAATCTTTTTTTACGTGAAAATGTATAAAACAGACATTGCTGTAATGAACGCTTTTACCTTGCAGTGTGACTGGTCGGATGGCAAAACACTACTGGACGGACGTCAAGGGTAATTAATGCCATTATGTTTAAGAGAGAAAAGGAGACTGGTTTTCAGTAAATTATTCAAGCTTATCATCACAAAACGTCTCGTAGTTTTTCAGTATCGTCATTTCCTTTAAAATTGTTTTTTAAATGCTGTTATTTGGAAACCAGGATAAATATACTCAACAGTTGTTAAAAAACTAATTTAAAGCTTTTTGAATCTTGCATCTTACAAGATGAACCTTGAGAAATTAGACATTTTTGTGGTGATCCCTTATTTTTTATCTGGAGTGGTCACTAAAACATGGTCCTATGATGGCCAGTAGTATTATAGATATGGATTTTTATTGAACAATGAAAAAGAATCAGGTGACAATACACAGAAAATATCTCTGAGAAATATAAGTGACAGTAATACCGACAGAGCAAGCATCTAGACATCCAAAGGACGGTTCACAAATACCAGAAATAGGGGTATCCAAGGCAAAGCTGAAGCACGATTAAAAAAAAGAAACAGGCCACACTCCCAGTCACCCAGAGAAAAGGCAGAAAAAACGCTCAGTATGCTACAGATAGGTAAAACATTCACCTGTCAGTATGCTATCAGACAGCTATTAAAGGTCAACATTCCATGCTTTAAATATGCTGGCCTACCAGAAATGCTGGCCGACATTTGAGTCTAGCTCACACGTGTCCCTTGTAGTGAGGAGGGTGGAGAGCATGCAGATTCATCACTGGGTGTAGGACACTGATTTTATGCAGTTGAAGTGATATCTTAATGTTGAGCTCCAGTTCACCTTCTCTTTTTAACCAGTCTGTGAGCTTTTGATTTGAATGGTACAGCTAATAGAACATGTTCAAAAGAATTCATTCAAACTTTCAATGGCATCCTCCTTTTTGTACTTCCTCCATTCAACAGGAATCTCACCATTTCCTCTGTATTTTTTGTTATAATGTTCTTCCAGATCTTTCTGGAACCGGCACACAAACCACTTCCAGTAGGGGAGCTCGGACAGGTCAGGGGTGATGCTCCAGTTCTCGTAATTCGGACCAGCTGTTCTGTAATTTCTCCATGGTACTGACACTTTGGAGTCAGAGGAGCTATAGAAGGAGCGATCACTTGCCACTGAAGTTGTGCAGAAATCAATGCAAAGATCCAGTGTTCCTCTGAAATGCCACCCATTTATTCCGTAGTTACGGTGGAAAGGAACACTGTGATCTCCAGGATGATCTTCCAAAGTGTTGGTGCAGATGGCGTTACAAAAGGGACATTGCACCCAGCAGCACTGACAGAAGTGATCAGTTAGAATCTTATCTGGCCTGTTCCTGAACATGTTCCTTTTGAGATCAGAAATGGATTGAAATCCATTATATAACTCGGACATGGTACTGTTCAAACTATCATTCACAGCCTCTTGAAGAAAGTCGAGGTCTGTAATTTCTCTCTTTTCAAGACACGACTGCTCTCTCAATTGAAGCTTATCCTGAAGCTTTTTGGAAAACTTCTGCAGCCATACATTAGCATCACCATCACAAATCTTGGCCTCGAGTGTTGCTTCGTCCACAGCTTTTCTCACAAGCTTTTCTTTGGATTTGAGGCTGCTTTTAATGTTGCCTAGAACCACTGATGTGTTTTCAGAAATGTAGGCTTCAACTTTCTCCAAAATAAAGTCTTTAAAGTATTCTCTGGGTTTTTTGATGTACTTCATGTATTTCTCAAAGTTTTCTTCTTTTGCTAGTGATATCAGGATGTGTTTTTCGAGATTTGACCTATTTCCATTAAAAGCAGAGACATTACATTTGATTGTCTCACTCAGATCGATGGCGGTTTGGTCATACGCTGCCTGCAGAATCGACTGCCTAAGTGTATCCACAATTAACTGACCAAACACAGTTGTAGAAGTTGCACCTCTGCAGTGGTTCCTGAAGATGTTGAAGAACTGTGGCTTGAGACTTTCCAGGTACAATCTCACATCATAAGATTCTTTAAACTTCTTGAGCAGCTCAGCAAATTGATCTGCTGCAAAGCCACACACATAGAGACATAGATCCACCGCAAATTCCTTTTTGAGTTCATACTCTTTGGATGGTTTATAAGCTTCTACTTTACACTTGACAGAGACAATTATATCTGAAATGTGGATGCGATTGTATCCATGTTCTGCAATGGGTTTCTTCTGAATTTCTGCATTAATGTCTTCAGCAGTGCTTCTAATTAGATCGATTAATGAATTGTTTTCATCCATGGTAAAAGCAGTAGTATTGCAATGTTCTTCTTGACCTCCTTTTGACAACAGATTGTTTGGGTCAGGGTCCTCCTGGTTGTTTAGGACAGCATAGTTTGAATAATCCCCAAGGACATCAATCTTCTTGTAAATACCCTTCTTCTGTCGCTCACAGACAAGGTTTGGTTCAAAGCTTTCTGACAAGATCCGTGTTACATCATCACAAATATTAATTTCACCAAATGAGGGAGTGTCCTGAGTCACCTCAGTCACCCACTTTGACCAAATGCCTTCAAATTCATTGTTGAGAGCATTTTCATTGGTTTCTTTTTTTTTTGAAACAGCAAGTTCTTTGCTCAGTTTAAAGAGCTTCTTTTCATACGTTTTCTTTTCATTGTCTACCTTCTCCCTAGCCTTTTTTAGACTAATTACTTCATCCAGCTTCTTCTTGGTTCCTTGTACAAGTTCATTGCAAAGTTCAGAAATTTTAATCTGAAATCTTTCTCGCCACTGAACCAAAATTTCTTTGTCCTGGTCATCATCAAAGAATTTTTTTAATGACATTTCTACATCTGTCTTTGTCTGTTTCATGCACTCCATGATGACTTTTTCATCACTATTTAAGTTTTCGTTGGTGACTCTGTTGTGCAGTTTGTTCTCAATACTCAGCATGGCACTCCTTAGAGTCCACGTCCATTTACTGTACTCATGCTCCAGTTTCCTGTACACTGCGATCTCAAGAGTGTTTTTGAAGCTGAAGACAAAATTTTCATGCAAAAGTGCATTCCATAAGTTGCTTAAATTTTCTTTGAATTCTGAGAGCTTCAAAACATGCTTTTTTGAGATTTTGGAAATGATTCTGCTCTTAAGCTCCTGAATGTTTTCGCAGTATGAAGGGTTTGGTGGTGCCATGGGTGGACTTCCCTCCCAGAGCTGTGAAAAATACAACACATCACTCCGCACATCAAAGGCAATGACATCACTAAATCCTTTTGCTTTAAAGTTTTCTTCTTTAGCTGCTAATCTTGTCATTTTATCAAGTTTGTCAAGCAGACGTCTTCGCCCATCCATGTTCTTCTCTCCAGCTGTGACTTCACCAACGTTCTGATGCACGAACATACAGCTGGAATGTAGTCTGACCTGCTTCATTCTCATGAAGGCTTGAACAACGATCTGAAGGATGTCCTGCATCTCTGATGGGTTTTCTCCAAAGATATTGATTAAAGTCATGGTTCCAAGACCCACAACAAATGTTGCAAGTCCATTGTCATGCTGTCTTGTTGACATTCTGAGGGACTCCAGAGCTTGGAGACCTTCAGTGTCAACAACAAGAATGTAGTCAAACTTCAGCTGCTCCTTCATCTTCTTAGACACTTTAACCAGCTGCATGAAGGCTCCTCTGGTGCACCTTCCAGCACTGACTGCAAACTCGAGTCCAAGCATAGCGTTGAGCATGGTGGACTTCCCAGAACTCTGAATTCCCAGAACTGACAACACAAAGACCCTCTGATCTCCCAGTATCTTGATTAGTTCATCCAGAACTGCAGACACCCAGGTCAGAGGAACATAACTTGTATTACCATCCATCAGTTCCAGTGGATGCCCGGAAAGAAGGGCTTCAGCTGCTAGTTTTGGGAGAGATGAATCATGTTTGCCTACTTGTTTAGCCTTCGATGACTCATATATCTGACCCATCTCTCTGAAAATATGTTCCATCCCAAAGGCTGCAGTGCACATATTTTTTGATATTTCTTCAAGTTCTGTTCCTACTTTCTCAATTTCTGAACAGCCAGGTTCTCTTTTTAGGTGCAAAAATTTTGACCAAGTTTGACTGTACTTATCACGAAAGAAGCAGAGCTTGTCTGTTGTCATGTTGTCAAGAAGAATCCCAAGCCATTTCAGAAAATAGCATTTCTCATTTCCTTCAAAGGACTTCAGTGTATCTATGAACTGATCCATAAATGGTGAAACACCAAGTTTATGCTGCTGTTCACGAATATTCTTCTTTTTTGTTAGTTTTGTGCACTTTTGCATCTCTATTTTAGGCCCATGAAGTTGGTGTAGTTCTTTCATTGTTTGGCACCACTCATGCCAGTGCTTACCCTGATATGGGAGATGTATTTCCTTAATGTTTGACGATTTTCCTTTTTTTTTCAAAAGCTTTGCTATCTCCATAGCAGCTTCCATACCTTTCTTGCATGCCTTGCCATAGTTGTCCTTTGTAATTTTAGCAAGTTCTTCAAATTCAAAAGCAGAGGGTGAATCTGAGAAACATGTTTTGATAACTGATCTGAGATTCGTAGATACATCTGAAGTGTTCCTGCCTTTAAGGCCAATTATGAATTTCATGTTTTTACCAGTTTTTGAGCCATCATCCTCACACAGCAGACAGACTAGTGGCTTTGGGTCTTCGTAAAGGTTTCTTAGTATTTTACTATTTAGGACACTCTTATCTTGACCACCTAAAACTACTACATTCACAGATGATAACTTAGTGAGTATCTCCAGTTGTTCCTTGTGAGTTGTTGCATCACCATGTAGGTTACAGAATGCAACACACTCATTGAAATGGTCGCTGCTTTTCCCAGAAGGAAGATACCAGGCAATTTCCACCACTCCATCCATCAGTAGGTGTTTTCTGCTGCTGCCGGGACAGTTCCTGTGGAAGAATGTGTCATGCTTCTCATTGATCAGGTCATTAATCAGCTGAGATTTGGATAAGGATATCGAACCGATTCGAAAGAAGGCTATCATTGGGGTTTGTGCTTCATAAATTGGCTTTGTTTTGCTATATGTCTTGCCAGAAGTGTCTGTACTTATCCAGCTCTTTGTGATCTGGCGGAATGTCCATGCTGGAAACTCAATCTCTCCTGAGAATGGACTGGGCACCAGTAGAGGAAGAGCATACTGACACTGTGAAAGTTTGGTTACTATCAGTTGCTTTAGAATATTATCTGAGCAGTGGAACACTGCCATTTGCACATCCATGGGGTGGATAGCATCTTTATGTGTTGCCTTGTGAAGGGGTAATGACTTTTTGAAGATGAAATCATTAAATGTCTCATCCTCTATCTTGTTCTCTTTGTCTGACCGAACGTGACACAGCTCACTGACAGCTTCTTCAGTTTTAATGCTTCTTGCCCTGTAGTTCACCAACAGCAGTCTTTGCAAGAACATATTAGCCAAGTGTTCCTCCTTACAAGGCTCTTGGAAACCAAGTGACTGAGAAGTTATTTGAAGAACTTCTGCAACATCTAATTTTTGTTCAGCATTTGTCTTTAGCTGAAGTCTTGCAAAAAGTTGATCTAAATCTTCCCTAAAGGGTTTTACTTTTACTTTATGGTGGCATTGAGTGTCTCCTGCTTTATCAAGTTTTGTGTCTTCAGTCTGTAAAACAGTCATTTTTTTAAAACTATGGTGAGAAAGAAGGTAAAAAATATTTATTCACAACCTGTCTCATACAAATTTGAGTTTATGCCAGAACTACAACTAAAATAAAATTGACAGCTGTGGTAGTATTTTTAATTATAGTCTTATTTTTCAGATTAATAGTTACTGTAAAATTGGGCAATCAGTTCATTTATTTGCTCACCGAAGTTGCCCTCCTTGGCTTTGGTTTCAGGGAAGTGGGTATCCATAACTTGAGGGTCTGTAGAACACCTGACATTTTTGAGACCTATTATATAAAAGAAGACATTGTATGGTTATTGTTTTTATATGAAACTTTTGAGACCTGCACAGTCAAGCAAAAGATTCTGTTGTTGTTGGTCCAGTTTTGACATTACTCTTTATACGCTATTCATCTCATTTTTGGCAAATAATACCATGTGCCTGAAATTTCTTCTGTTTGTCCCAGAGCACATTAAACATGGGTGCTCAAAGCGATTTTTATGTTGAGGCTCTACGTCTCAGCTGTTGTACGGGGGTGCTTTACTCTACCTCTTTTTTGTTGTCTTTTCCTTTGTCCTTTTATGTACACAGTTGTTGATGATGATAAAGTGAAACTTCGTCTTAAATGTGTACGTATGTTGCAGTGAAAAAAAATGCTGTGTTTAGTTTTCCATTGTGCTGAATGGTGACACAGTAAATACAGAGTAAGTGAAATGAGTGCACAAATTTGGGCTGTGCAAGGAGGGAATTACCTGTGTACCTGTACGCGTGTAAAATAGTTAATAAAGAATTAGTATAGCCAATTTCCTTACATGGCTTGTGATTTGTTGCTGGGATTCCTGGAGATCCTCTTGAGTCTGTGCTGCAACCTAAAAAAAAGACAAAATTAGTGAGATCACACACACAACACTGAAACCTATTAAAAGAAACAAATCACAACACAAGTTATACATAAAGGAAGTGATGATAAATAGAGTTCAATCTATTACATTTTTCATTGTGTAATTGGATGCTTGTTTGAATGATGCTAAATGAATTAGAAACTGCTTGCCTTTTGTTTTTCTATAATTTGTTTGCTGGCTGCAGCCTCCACCTCATCCTGTTGCTGCTGAGGATTACCAGCTGATAACACGAAAATGGACAAAGAAAAATAAGCAATAAGTAGAGTATGCTGTAAACAAAGTGCATTATTAGGTTTCGATATAATGCACTGCCATCAAGAAAGAATTTTTTTTTTATTTGAATATGCTGAATAAGCTATAAACAACAATGCTACAAAGCTACTGTAACATGTAACATGTTTGTTTAGTGTTCAGTGTCCTGGTGCAGGCAACATAGGATAGTCAGTGCTCTGTGATCCCTCCTCCATTCCGTCACTGCTACCTGTGATTGAGTGCCTAATAAAAGCCTCAATAGTGTGCAGCTGTGGTAGTCTGGGCGTCTGGGTTAACCTTTAACCGAAGGCTTCAGGCAAATTCTAGTTGGACAGGCAACAACTTCTGGGAGCACAACTGGGCGAGTAGTGACAACTTTGGGTGTTGGCAAGTCGGTGGGTGTGTGTGGTCCACATTATCGTGAACTTTTCATGAGAAGAAGACGCTGCCACTGCTGTTTTTTTTATTGGGTTTGTTTTGATTGTTTGGTTTGTTTTTCTTTGTTAGCCGCCGTGATGCTAACTAGTATTCCTCTCAAGAAGTAACTGTGTGGGCACAGTCCATTTTGTCTTTAATGGTTTGTTCTCACTGGGAGTAGATGCATCAAGTGCAGCCGGGTGGAGCAGGTTAGGGCCTGAGGGTTTACTGTTTATCATTTCTCTCATTTGTTTATTTTTGTTGTACTAGGTTTTGGTGTGCTAATGTGTGCTTTATGCATGAAATGTAGTGTTTATTTGGTGTGTTTTCTGAGAGAATCTGGGTAGACTAACCTCTGTTTGGCTATCCTCTGCCTTGGCTACAGCCCCCTACAAAGGCATTATGTTATGGTCGTATTAATCAGTACTTAGAAATTCTAAAATTGTTCATGATGCAGTTTTTATATGGCCTGTGGCAACTGCGCTTTTAACTGTTGTAAATAAAAAGTGCTTTGTTTCTAAAAACTGGTTGTACAAAAGGGAACTATTGTGTGTTTTTAATTTGTTTATGTTTAAGTATCTTTGCTGATTTCTAATTGTATTGAATAAATTATCTTGGGAGGAAAGCATCTTTGTGTCTGCCTATTTTCTGACCCAGTGCACCCATAGCGTTGAACCTCAAGTTATTTGGGTTCTGTAGTTCTGCAGTCTTGTACCCGGAGGGTTGTAGATAAAAGAAACCCTAAAAGATAAATGTGGGGCATGGGTTACGCTACCAAGTTAATTATCAGGTAATGTGTTTCTGTGACATTATGAAAGATATACACGGCTTCTTTTAGTGCTGGATATTCTGAGAATTATCAGTTTAGATCAGTCTTGTTTCCTGATCTAAATCAGAGTATGTGAGATAAACTGAAATCTATTAATTTTTGGTCAGAAAAACAACTGCAGCACAAATTATGTTTTAAATCATATTTTACCGTTTTGCTCACTGCTATTGTCTTCCAGGTCTTCTTGGAGGTTTTTCACTCTCTTGTACATTTTTACAGTGTAGCAGCACTCTTTGTTCTCACAGATCATGTGGTCAATCTTCTCCAGCAGTGCTCTCATCTCTGACTGGCTGTTCATGCTGTTGCTGCAGGTGTGGTATCTGCCTCCACACCTTTCAAGCAGCTGCTTCAGAAAAGGGTTATTTTTTGGATCATCTATGATTGTGTCATTGCCCTCCTTTCTCTCATAAGTGAAGAGGATCATCACAAAAGGTAGGACACTTTCACCAAACATCTTCTTCAGCCAGTCAAGTCCTTCCTTATCAGTGTCTGTTAACTGGCCCAGTCGGAGAATAAAGATGAAGGCATGGATGTTATTTTCACTGATGAAACGAACAATGGTCTGGTCAAAACAGTCCAGGTAAAGTTCAGCCTCCTGCATGTCAAGTATGTTAATCACAGACACATTCCGCCCTGATACATTTCGTAACTCCGGCACAGTTTTGGAGAAATCATCTTCAGCAGGTTGCTTTTGTCTGAGCAGAATGTTCTCCTCTCCAATTTGAACAGCAGAACTGTTCCCAAACAGAACCACTGTGAGATGCTTATACTCCTTATCTGGAAAATAACATCAGAGTTGTTTTATACAGTATGGCCTTATTTCACTGTTTGTTTATATTATTATATATTCTTACCCATGTTTCTATATGATGAAAACCAAAGGTAATTCAGATCAGTTCTTGGTTATTTAAGACTCTCTGTCAGCTTGGAGGGTGCTTTCCTCTATTTTGTCTCTTCATTTTCCTTTGGAATAAACAATTTCTAGTTATTCCTCAATAGCATACATTTGTTAGATTTGTAAAAACATTAGCTGAATATTAAAAAGATATCTTCAAAGGAAGCAAAACAAAGAAAAAAGAAAGCATCTATAAAATATTTGATATTTGACTGTTGGTGGCCATTAAAGGCCACCCTTGGTTATGTTTTCATGGTGGGGTTATTAGTAACCCCACCATGTGTGTGTTAGTGTTTTGTTATTGGTGGTTGGGTTTTGTGTTATAGTATTTAAGTGTTTTGAGTTCAAACTGCACCATGGAGACAGCTGCAGCCTCCAACGCCGGGCCCCAGACATCACCTACCAGACCCAGTTAGCATAATAGTGGCTAGTGCAGGGGTGAGGCTAGCGCAGGAACTGGGGAGACCCAGATAGGTTAACGAGGCTAGTGAGGGGCCTGAGGAGTCTGTCAAGGGGCCTAGGGAGGCTAGCGAGGGGCTTAGTGAAGCTAGGGAAGGGCCTAGAAAGACCTTAAAAACTCTGTCAGTGGAAGAGCGCCTTCTCCTGTTTTATTTATTTATTTATTTATTTTGGGGGGGGGGGGCTTACTGGTGTCATCCAGTACTCAGAGGGAGCAAGAGGAGAGGGCTCCACCCTCGAGGACAGAAAAGAGATCCAGGGAAGGAGCTCCGGCTGCGTGGACCATTGAGGGGCTTCCCGGAGGAGGCTCCATCCTGGAACATAATAAGGGACTCCTGGTAGGGGGCTCCACACCAGAGGACAGAGGAGGGCCCCATGCATAGGGGGTCCCCAGAGGAGGACCCATCCCTGAGGACAGTAAAAGGCTCCTGGTATGGGACAGAACGGAGGAGGGCTCCCTGCAGGTGGCCTACATGAAGGAATCTCCTTTCCTGAGGAGAGTAAGGGGCACCTGGTAGGGGCCTCTACACCAGAGGATGGAGGAGGCCTCCCTGCAGAGGGGCTCCCCAGAGGAGGTTCTCTCCCTGAGGACAGTGAGGGGCTCCCGGGAGTGGATCTACCACGGAGCATAGTGAGGGGCTCACAGGTGGGGGCTCCCCATACCATGACTGGGACTATCCAAGGGGAGTGGCCAAGGAGACCCAAATTGGCCACCCTGGCCATGCAATGCACCGGCCAGGATGTAGCCCTGGGAGAGACGGCCAGGTTCCTCCGCCTCCCCTCCACCACCTGTAGATGTTTCATGGGTTAGTTATGGTTAGTTATCTGTGTCAAGCCCCTTGGTAAAAAAGACAACCAGCCCAGAGGGAAGGCATACGATCACTCAGCTCCTCCAACAAGCTATTGCCCAGGTTTGTAATCCTTATCTATCTGATGCCTGTGCACCAGAGAGACCAGCATATGGCTGAGGGTTTCAGAGAAGTACGCACCTCTGTCAATGACTGTCTTCCTTCTCTTTGTTATGGAGTGCTTTCACAAGACTTTCACAAATGCTGATATATCATTTTTCATCAGTTTTCTCACAATTTTCATACATTTAGAGCTATATGTGTTTTTAAAAAACAAACTAATAAATGGTAAATGATACATTTAAATGTAAATCTAAATGTTAAATATTTAAAGTATTAATGTTAAATCTAAATCTAAATGTTAAATCTTAATCTTAAATCTAAATGTCATGTCATAAATTTAAATGTTAAATCCAAATCTAAATGTTTAATCTTAAATATGAATAATAATTCAAGATGTAAATTGTAAATCTGAAATATAAATCAAAATGTTTTATATTAATCTAAATGTTACATCTAAATATAAATGTTGCTTTTACAAACTGCATGAAATATGATAATTAGCCACGCCCATTGATTACTACTGGCTGTTACTTAGCAGGGGACTGGATTGCATGCTGTGATATCCCCTCACCAACATGGAGGACTTGCCTTTAACGATCTCCAAATCTAAATGTTAAATATGAAATCTCCGACTTTATTATGAAACGTCAAATTTGGATAGGGCTCAGTAACACATTTCCAATGACCACCCATTTAAAATAACTGCCTCCAGAGTTATTAGCCGAAGATTGCCGACCAATCTCTATAAAATTTCACAGTTAGATAGGGCTCAATGCAACCTTTTTCAAAGCCCCCTAGTTTCATAATAACCTCTGGCAATCCAGAGTTATTAGCCAAAAACTCGTCACCTTGGACAAAAGTGAGACAGATTTAACATTTAGACTTTAGATTTACATTTAGATTTTGATTTCAAACTTAGATTTAGTTTTCTCATTACATTTAAGATTTAATGTTTACATTTAGATTAATCATTTAGCATTCATCTATCTAACATTTAACATTCAAAATTAGGCGTGAGTAGGTGAGCAGCCCTCACCTCACGCAGCTCCATGAATCGTGGAGCAACTCTACTGTCCAACATTGCAAGTGAGCCTAATTTCATCAAGAACACTCAGACGAGCAGCCGAGTATAAGCCCCCTCTCCCAAGCTTGGGTTCCCTATGGAGTGAAAGTTCATTTGAAGTAAAGTTATCTCCCGCAGTTCTGTCCAAATTACACACCCAACATGAAAATCAGCATTTATTTATTATTTTATGATTCATTATTCTTTTTGAATTATTGTTTTATTCTTTATTCATTCTTAGTTCTGAGCTCGAGAGTTTCTGGGGCTCCAGTCTCTACGGCGTCGTGTTGACTTGTTGAAGATAATGCCT
>JBBKCR010000134.1:436164-450463 GCA_037577295.1 Ladigesia roloffi | reverse complement strand
GTGTGTGTGTGTGTGTGTGTGTGTGTGTGTGTGTGTGTGTGTGTGTGTGTGTGTGTGTGTGTGTGTGTGTGTAGGTCTGGGGTTCAGTATAGCAGGAGGAGTCAGTAATCAGCACATTCCGGGCGATAACAGCATCTGTGTGACTAAAAAATCAAAAAGGCAATGGGACATGGCAAGTGCAGTGACTTGCTTCTCGGCAAAAGAAATGATGCCAGTTAGTCTCATTGAAACATCTTAAAGTAGTCGACCCGACTTTCACACCAACAGTCGACTGAAACTGACCTCAAAAATTGTCTGCAAACGCCTTGTGTGGGCAGTGACCCCAGTCCTCTGGAATAGTGGAAAGCCCACAGAACTGCATTTCCTAAAGTGAGCCCCCTAGCTAAGCGCTATCTTGGTATTCCTACCACCAGTTCGCGTTAAGAAAGGGTTTCAAATACAGTGGCAACACTGTAACAGATACTTGCTTCAGTCGGTTTTGTCCTGCTTTATTTTGTGTTTGCCCTTTGACATATTTGTAATATTGTTTTTTTAACTACTTGAAATTCAGTTACATTTTTACATTTGTCATTTGTTGGGCAAAAAAATATTTGTTCATTAATATTGTTTATTTTCCTGTTTTCATTCTGTTTGCCAGTATATAATTATATTTATACTTTATTATATTATTTTTATTATTACAGGAACTATAATATTGATACTTATCGATATTGGTCAATACAGGACAAATTATCATGATTTATTTTTTTGCCATATCGCCCAGCTCTAACTGAAAGTAAGGCTATAAATGTACAGTTTGAAGAGTTACTGCTGGATTGCTTTAAAAAGGACGAGTCGCGTGTGTTACTTCCCTGGCAGATTATTTATTAAGGATTATCATTAAACAAGCAATGTTATTGGCAGGAGAATAACAATTTCTCCATTTACATTTATTAATGACAAGACATACATTTGGTCATTTGTAATTGTGTGTGTTACCATCTGGTCAGCAAGCAGCAGGACGGTCTTCAAACTGAACTTTCTGGAACAGAAGTTGAAGAGGTCCTCCAGACTGGGGCCCAGTAACTCCATAACCATCACATTATAATCACCCTCAGCCCCACACCACTTTATAGAGGGGATTCCCACTGAAACAGACAAACACACACAGACACACATACACGCACATTAGTACAAAGCAGAATATTTCATAGCTCTGACGTTAACGGTTCTGCTCATGGTACTGGAGAAATAAAAAACAACACGAGAGAGCGTGCGCTAATGGTTTGTTGATGGCAGAAAGAGCCGATGAATCTAAAGTATTGTTACTTTAAATTTTTATTGAGTCCAAATTTTTTTCATTAGGGTTAGGTTTAGGGTGAAAGTTTTGTTATTCTTTTCTCAATTTGTTTCAGTTTTTTAAGTAAAAATTTCAACAAATAAAACACAGATATGAATATGTTTACAGTACCGAATGGATAAGTGGTATTTACAGGAGTAGTAATACTGTTAAAACCTTAACGATATCCATCCCTATTCATGCATAGGTTCATGCACATTTATACGTTTAACAAAATGTCATAATGACGGGCAGCAAGTGGGGACTGAAGATGTAAATATTGAATCAGAATAGAAAGAGATGACTCCAACACAAATACAGCCATTTAATTTCCTCTGCAAATACATCAGTAAAGTTCCATGTGTTTTTGAGTGTTTATCTGAAATATTAATGATAGAAAATAATACCAAATCTGATTTAAATCAGTTTTCGTTGGTGAGTATTTTGCTTCACAACACCCTCTTTTTACACCTCCACCATGAATGGGTTTAGTTTTAGGACCAAAAGCTGTTTGAAATACTATTAAAACCATGTTGCTGCTGTCAGGCAGTGCATTCATAAGCATTTCATATAATAACTTTCTTTGAAGGAGCTTTTAGAGGTAGTCATCTTGTTCCATTCACTACCACCGTGAACATTTATGGCTTTTTCTAAAACGGAGCAATTCACATGAAAGCCATTCTGAACATCTCTGATTACATCTAAAACACTTCATTACACAAGATTTTTTAAAGTCACAGCAATAAACAGAACTTCTTATACATTGTTTTCCCCTATTTGTTTTACCTCCTCCTTGCATCATCTTGTAGAACTTGCTCTCTATGTGTAGCTGTGGGTGTTTGGTCTTCACACACTCGAGTTTGATAGCCACCTCTTCTCCTGTGGCAATGTTAGAACCTATGGGCAAAAATGCAACTGTGACTAATACATTCGTGTCAGCCCCACACATACTATCAAGTTAATATCCTTGCTGTGCTGAGAACAGCCCACCCATAATCTCTGGACAGTGGTTGTTTGGTGGTAAGAAACTGAGTAGCGATAAATGTGGTGGGTTGGGGGTGGGGCTTGATAAACTGGGCTGCAATAGAAATAAAGCAAGGTGTACAAATGCGTCTTACCGAGGTAAATGTCCCCAAAAGAGCCACTGCCGATCTTCCGGCCGAGCCGGTATTTACTTCCCACTCGAAGATCCATGCTCTCAGTCAACTGCCACAAGACACAATGTTGTTGAGTTCACCACACCAGTACTTACATTCAAGAAGTAGGAATTAGCTGAACTTTACAGATCTGACAAAAAGAACATGTCCAGTTACGGATATGATGAGAATATATCCAGTAACATATCAGAAGAAAGGTATACATTCAACAACAGATCTGACATAACCAATA
The DNA here is from genome assembly GCA_037577295.1 of Ladigesia roloffi. Classification (NCBI taxonomy): domain Eukaryota; kingdom Metazoa; phylum Chordata; class Actinopteri; order Characiformes; family Alestidae; genus Ladigesia; species Ladigesia roloffi. Next base: position 447,756 of record JBBKCR010000134.1, on the reverse strand, counting down.
CACTCAGTTACAGATCTGGTGGTTACTGACTTAGTAACTGTTATATACTTGATAACAGTTACTGATTCTTATTCTGCTCATTATCCAGCTTCTTAAAAGTGTAACTACAGTATCTGTACTAATTAAGATGGTGTTAGGAATGATCCATCAGCTGTTAAATACAACTTAATAATTATAATACAGAGACAAACATGCCAGTGTGCCAGGCTAGGAGTGCTCTGTGTCTTTGTGTGTACATGAGAGACTGTTGAGAAACCTGGGCAGTAGCAAGTCAACAGACCCAGATTGCACGTGACACTGCCAGAGAGATTTCATCATTTATTTAGAGTCCAAAAACTGAGAAAATGTTCCTCGGCCATAGCTGGAACAGAGCGAGCAGAGACCAATCCCCAGATTACCGAGCTTTCACCTTTATTACAGTACTCATGTACTGAATTAATCACACCTTTTAACAGCATGTGCAATGTTGTGGATGTTTGCTAAAGAGGGGGTTGAAGGCTGTGTCTTTCAAAAAGGGCTTCAGGCATGAACAGAATCATCTAGAACCTCAGCTAGGTGTAGCTGTGTTAAACTCAGATTTTATTTAAGCAATATGTTCTGGACGGCCTCAGGAAAATCTAGGTTACGGCTGGGTTTTCAGACTGTTACAAAATATCATTATTATTAAACGTTCAGAAAAAAGTATGGTTGTATGTCGGCAGCAACCATTAAATACTGTTGCAAACAGAGACGGAATAAATACATTTAATTACGGTCAATTACATTCTAAAACAGTAACTGAGCATCCATAAACACTGTTCCCCAGAGCTTGTCAGGCTACTAATGACAAAACTACAGTCCCTTATAGTACAGTTCCTATAGCAATGACATTACTTACTACAGCTTCTAAAGTCACTATCGTTAATAGTTTTTAGTTGTAGTAGTGCACCAGTTACATTTACTATAGTTACTACAGTAAAAATAGTGACTCGGTTTACTGTAGCTATCACAGCTGGGGCAGCTGCTTAAGTAACTACAGCTATGACATTCAATACTACAGCTACTACAGTTCCTATACCCACTACAGCTGCAATATTATTGCTATGTACAACAGTTACTGCGGTTCCCAGTAACTAGTGTCAGTGCAGTTACATTAGCTGGTAGTTACTACAGCTACATTTACTTTATATCCTACAGTTATGTTGGTTAATAGCGCTAGTGCAGCTATTAAAGTCACTATAGTTCTAGCCTTCCTACGGCTAGTGGAGTTACTGCATTTATATCAGTTACTTACGGTTGCCACATGAATTACTACAGCTACAACAACTACATCTACTTCAGTTCCCAGGGTTACTGTTGTTTAGAACTTTCTAGTTTTCTAGAGAAAACAGTAACCCTGCTGTCTGGTAGCTGGGCGCTGCTGCACCATCGCTGTTAGTAACTCCAACCGGAGCTAGCTAGCATGCTAACGTGGTTTAACCGTGTGTACAGCTGGTATCCCTGGTCCTGAACCGGAGAAAATGTTTTACTCACCCCGGCTCCTCTATCACACTGTTCCGCTCGACAGCCAGGCGTGTATCATGTGAGTTTTATGTCGTTCTCAGCCGCAGCGTCGCTGAGAGAGCAGCAGCAGCGCCGAGCTAGCGGACTTTCAGCCCCCTCCCCCTTCGCTCCCTGCTTCAGCTCGGCCGAGACCTGCCCCCAACACCTGAGCCTCCCTTTCCCCACAGGTTTCGGGGGCCCATCCGTACCGAACTCACCCGATACTCGGCTTGTCCGAAAGCTGTTTCGATGCCGTTTCTGTTCCACTGTTTGTCAGGCTCGCTGGGCCGCGGACGGCCGAGGATGGGAGCGGATTGTGGCGAATGTCATATCCCACTGTCTCTGCCTGATTCGCGGAGCTCCCAGTGCCAGACTAGGATCAATGCATCTTCCCCGCCTACCCACTACTACCCCACACAAAGCACTGCACAACCACAGTACCATCACATAAACACACAAAAACAACATTAAATACATGTTTTATTTCATATTTAATGTAAGTACATAATATAGTGTGTATGTTAATTTAAAATTACCTTACCATTTAAGATTAAATCAATACATACACAAAAAAGTATATAAAAATATATATAAATATATTTGTTGACACTTAAGGTGAAATGAAATCAAATGAATGAAATACAAAGATTTAATCAAAATGGTTTATGCTTGTTGCATCATTCTCTCATCTGGAGCTGCACTTCGTCACAGTACACTGTACATTTCTACCATAATTTCTTTCACATGGCAGCCTTTTGCAACTTCAAGCTAGCAAAATAAGGTGGATTCAGGAATTTCCAGCTCAATGGGCACACCATTCTTTTACTCTGATCCGGGACCAGCCTCAACTTCCTCAACCCTAATCTCAGCTAATCGCAGTCAGCAGGAGCGACTGATTATTACAGACAGATTTGTCCAGACTGAAGCTGGACCTGTACTGGCCTGACACCAAAAAAACAGGGCAACATTTATCAGCAAGATTTGCCCCTGTGCTCACTGATCCCACAGACACACCATAATATCAACCTGTTCACAATTGGGCTTCATGGGTACATAATTTTATGAACATGTGATTCACTATTGATTTTCCACTGGTAGGCGGTAGGGATACTTGAAGGAAGCAGATGTTTCTTAATAAATCATAATGATTAATTAAAATATATGGATATTAATGTAAACTTCAAATGTTTGGATAACTATCCTTACTATGATCATTATGTAAATATATATAGCTAAAAAAAGGAGACACTTATTAGCAAGACATCCCCAATTAAGGAGTGGTTCTGCAAGTGGTGACCACAGACAACTTCTCAGTTCCTATGTTTTCTGGATGATATTTTGGCAATTTTTCGATGCTCGTGATGCTTTCACTGTAGTGGTAACATGAGACAGAGTCTACAACCCACACAAGTGGCTCAGGTAGTGCAGCTCATCCAGGATGGCACATCCGTTTGAGTTGTGGCAAGAAGGTTTGCTGTGTCTGTCAGCGTAGTGTCCAGAGCATGGAGGCACTACCAGGAGACAGGCCAGAACATCAGGAGACGAGGAGGAGGCCGTAGGAGGGCAACAACCCAGCAGCAGGACTGCTACCTCCGCCTGTGTGCACGGAAGAACAGGAGGAGCACTGCCAGAGCCCTGCAAAATGACCTGCAGCAGGCCACAATTGTGCATGTGTCTGGTAAAACGATCAGAAACAGACTCCATGAGGGAGGTATGAGGGCCCGACGTCCACATGTGGGGGTTGTGCTTACAGCCCAACGTGCAGGACATTTGGCATTTGCCAGAGAACACAAAAATTGGCAAATTCGCCACTGGCGCCCTGTGCTCTTCATAGATGAAAGCAGGTTCACACTGAACACATGTGACAGATGTAAAAGAGTCTGAAGATGCCATGGAGAACTTCTGCTGCCTGCAACATCCTCCAGCATGACCAGTTTGGCAGTGGGTCAGTAATGGTGTGGGGCATTTTTTGGGCTCGCCAAAGGTAGCCTGACTGCCATTAAATACTGAGATGAGATCCTCAGACACCTTGTGAAACCATATGCTGGTGCAGTTGGTCCTGGGTTCCTCCTAATGCAAGACAATGCGAGACCTCATGTGGCTGGAGTGTGTCAGCAGTTTTTGCAAGACAAAGGCATTGATGCTCTGGACATCATGTCTCGCTACATCCACCAACGCCACATTGCACCACATACTTTCCAGGACCTGGAGGATGCTTTAGTCCAGGTCTGGGAGGTGAACTCTCTCGAGACCTCTCGGCACCTCATCAGGAGCATGCCCAGGCGTTGTGGGGGAGGTAATACAGGCATGTGGAGGCCACACACACTACTGAGCCTCATTTTGACTTGTTTTAAGGACATTAAATCTTAGTTGGATCAGCCTGTAATGTTTTTTTTCCAATTTATTTTTGAATGTGACTCCAAATCCAGAATCCCATGGTTTGATTAATCTCGATTTTTATTTATAAGTTTTGTGATTTTATCAGCACATTCAACTATGTAAAGAACAAAATATAAGAATATTTAGTTCATTCAGATCCAGGATGTCTTTTGTTTGTGTTCCTTTACTGTGTGTGTATGTGTATATTATATATATATATATATATACACATACATATGTATATACACAACACATATGGGTCAATGACATTATAGCCCGAAATGAATTAATCTCAAAAAGTTGTCGGTAATATCAAGTGTTTAGAAACAAGTGTTTGCATTTCTTTTGAATTTTGTAAATTATTAGTTCTATAATACCATAGTAACCAAATTAAATGTAGCTAACCGATTAAATTGTCCTGTAAAATACATAAAACTGATAAAAATGTTTTAATAATACTATTAAATTAAGCATATTGAATCAATTTTGAAAGTTTCAGTAACAGAAATGAGAAATTTTATTTTGAATTTAATTTAGTTATTGTTATTATTGGTTGCACCACATGATAAATTGCAGAAAAATGACAAATAATTTTTCAAAAAAAAATGTAAGTGAGTATATATATGGGAGAGATACTACAAATATATAGTATGTTTTTGTACATTTAAACCTTTTTTAACTTAAAAAACAGCCGGACAGAATGCTTAGGTGTTACGTCATTGACCCATATATTTAACAATTTGAGTTATCAGATACAAGAGTTATTTGCTATAGCTGTTACATTCACTACAACTATTATGAGTGCTTGATATAGTTTAATCGTCCACAGTGAATAGCTGCATGATGCTACCTGAGTGTGTGCTTCTGTTTCCTCATCATAAAGCCCAAATAATCAGTACACAGATCCAAGCCAATCTCTTTATTATAGAAGTTTTTCTTTCAATTAAATAACTCTTCTTTTATCCTCTGTAAAATCTCCAAAAAGGAAACACTGAAAAGGAGTGTTAAAAGTCTGTCTTAAATTAAAACAAAAAACAAACAAACAAAAACAAAAATAGCACAAACATAAAACATACAATATCTCCTTGTAGCAGTGTGTGTAAACCTCCTGGCTGCTGGGAACAGATCGGTTTTGGCCTTCACACGCTTGTGTCTTAAAAATGCTCTTTAGAATCATTATTGCAGTTCAGCCGATAAAAAAGGCTACATGAGTGTATATATACTAAAAAAAAAACACATACGGCGCAGAAACCTGCTAATGCCAGAGTACCAGCACAGTGTAGAGTACACAATAAACAAAAGCAGCCACACGCACACACACACACACACACACTCTCGCTGTCACACACATACAATAGCCAAAACAGTAAAGTGCACACATGCGTAGTAGACTCAGCCCTTCTCACACTCACTCACACACACACACACTGCCAAACAGATACCATGTATGTCCAACACACACATAAGAACATTCAGCCTATAGTGGAGGTGACACAGGAAGCCTAAAAAAGAGGACAGTGGAAGGTCTATTAAACTCAACTGCTAGCACACACACGCACACACACAAATGACCACAAATGACACAAGAGGTGTGCTTGCATCAGTGTGTTTTTAGGTGTGTGTGTTCTGAGAATCCTTACTGGGTAGATACACAGATTGCCCTTTGCTATATATTCATGCAAAACAAATTGCAATGCAAGCATCACTGTCACATCACTATCAGTCAGAATTTGAGTGTGTGTATGTATGTGTGTGTGTGTGTGTGTGTGTGTGTTAAAAAGCAAAGGCTGAAATGAAACGGAACTCTGGACGTGCGCCTGATGTCCAGTAAACGAGTGCAGCTGTGAAAAGGAGGCCTGCATTTAAACCCACTGCAGCTTAAACCTGGCTAATAAAACGACTGTAAGCACTTACTACTGCTGCCACTGTGTGTGTGTATATGTGTGTGTGTGTGTTTGTGTGGGATAACCTGCTTCCTCCCATGTAGATGTACACTACCGTTCAAAAGTGTGGAAGAACTTGCCATAGTAACATTTTGGCAGATTTAAATATTACAAATGCTCACTAAAGGCTCTTTTTAAATCCTACTGGACCTGGATTAGCTTCAAGTGCAGTAATCTGAGACACTCTGCATAACCTGTTGTTTTTAATAGCCTGTGAGTGATAATTACGTAGTTATTTGCCTTCTATAACTGCCTGAACCTGAAGCTCCTTCAGCAACAGTAGCTATGCTGAAATCAACATCACAGACACTGCTGATACACCCAGTTCCATGAGCCCCCAAAACAGTAGACACACACACTGCAGATAATTGTTTACATGTGGAAAAAAATAGTGGGTAGAGGTTCTCTAGTTCAAATAAGTAGATTATTCAGTGTATAACGGTTGATGATATGATATTTTATCATTGTGGTGATGAAATCTGTCCAGTCAGTAATTATAGAACACTGACTGAAAGTGGGGTTCATTTTAAAGAATTAATCCTGAGGAACTACATTTAGTGTAGACTGTAAAAGAAGAGGCTATGAAAAAAGGTTAAAAACAAAAACAAATGAAAAAAACACTCTCTTAAAGGATCTTTTTAGAAAAGTGATTTTTTTAGTCTTTACCAACATATCAAACCTCAGAAAAAAAAGATTATAATGCATAATATGTTCACACAAAGTACTATGGTTTCATCGGTTTGTCATGTCACCCGTAATTCTATTCATGTCAAGCTACTTGAATTTTCTTTTTTTTAAGTCAGCGGTTCCACTTCAGACAAGGCCACATCTTTCTGTAAATCAAGGATGTAATATGACTTAGTACAGTTTCTTCAAACTCAATTGTATGCAATCTTCAATACACGGTAAAAAAAATGTAACTTTATTTTTAACTTTATAGAAAAGATCAATTGACCTGCCTTAACAATTCAATACGCTTTAACTACTGTGCTGAAAAGGCCTGTGACTGACATTCTGTAACCTTTTTATTTTCTAGGGGATGTTACACCACCATTCATTCATTTCTGCTTTTTGGTGATAGCCTTTTTAGAAGACTCACAATATCAATTTTGTTAAGTTTAATGAACCCAATTTATTAGCCTAAGGTTATCTCATCTGCCATTCCCTTAAGGCAAATCTTTGGTTTGCTTAATGGGGCTTTCACTTTTTTAATGTTGGACATGTGCTGTCTGGTATAGTTTGCCTGAAATTACATACATTTTAAACAATACTTTAAGTATTGTAATGTAAATTACATTATTGAGATTTAAATAATATCACTGTCTAACTCACATTTACTGCCAAAAAGACCAAAAAAACAGAAGTGCATGCTGAATGTAGTGTTCCAGGTGACCCGTTTGTGAACTTTGTGCATTATTTGCTTTAAATTTGCTTTAAATTCCCAACTTTAACACAGCTCTTGTAAATGGAAAATTCTCTCAATATATAAAAACATTAAATGGTATAAAACATGAATCTATTCTGTTGTACAGACGTGTCCAGAACGATGGACAGAACTAACATGTCTACATTTTTATTTACAGCCTCTTAGTGTCTGGCTGAATATTTTAAACCCGTGAAGCTGTTCAGGACAAGTAGAATAGAGCAATTATTTGGAACTAAATTGGTTTAATATTCTGAAAAACTTTCCAAACTTTTGAATGCTATTGTACGCCCTTACCGCCAGTGTTAATGAGGACATTTGAGATTATAACTCTGTGTGTGTGTGTGTGTGTGTGTGTGTGTGTGTGTGTGTGTGTTGAGTCCATGTACCAGTGTTTTAAGGTCAGCTTTCCACATTCCGTGTCAATTACAGAGTGTCGGCCCCGCCTCCTAACAGGTCACCAGGCAACAGACCGGGTGGGCTGTCTTCCATCTGAGGAGCACCCCACAGGCTACTGCCTTGGTATCCAGGTGTCACCCCCCCCCAAACTCTGCCTCCCTGCCCCTCGGACCCACTGCTGCTCCACTGGCTGAAGAGCGCCAGTCCGGGTCCTTCTACTGCTTGGCTGCCCGAACTTTCCAGGCCCTGCCAGGTTCCCCCAGCCTCCCCTCCACCACCTACATCCCCCACTCCTGCTCCTCCACCTGCGCTCCGCTCCCTGTCTCTCTCTCCTTCTCGCACGGCTGGCTCGGACAAGGACGGAGCGTCAGTTGAGCCCGTCACCCCGGAGCTCTGGGAATGTGTGAAGTAATGCGCAACTTCCTCCTCGCTCACAAACTCAGCCAGGATAGTGGTGTTCCCCAAGACACACCTACAGACAGGGGGACAGAAAAAGGTGCCTCAGACTTAAGCATAGGTTTAGCAACATTTTAATTTACAAAGTCCCTGCTTAGCCTTAAGCTAGTCAATCAGCCAGAACATTTTCTGTGGCTGAAGTAGGCATATTCATTTTTCCAGTTTTCAGAAAGTGTCTCAAACCACACCCACAAGGCTGCTCCACCTTAATGAACAGTCGGATGCAGTTTTGAGGTTGTACTTATAGAAAACATTTGAGTGACTACTGATTTCTAGTGATTTAAAATGTTAGTCTTGTTGCTCTAGTTAAGAAACAACCTTAAGAAAAAAACTTTCAACAGTGGGAAACTGTCCACCAAACTATTTCTTCAACTACCATTATACATAATGTGCTAGGACTTAGGAGTCATCCAAGTTAATTAGAAAAATGTTAACCCTACACACTCAATCAAATCTGTGTTGAGAACCCTGATAATTAGTGGCACATAAGCTTTCATAATTTTTTTATGTTAGATTTTGATGATCTGGTGCAAAACTAAAGACATCGTTTAGCTAATCAACTGCAGCTGATGAAAGTGAGTTTAAACATAATAATAATACATCTCTAAAAGTGAAAAAGAGTGCATGACAGGCTACATAAATTTCAGCAGGCATACATGTGCAGTGCAGTCTGGGCCTTGGCTGCCTCGTGAGGACTGCAGTAGCGAATCAGAGCACTGCCCTGGGTCAGACCGAGATGAAAGGTCATCAGTGGACCATGCTGTAGGCAAATCGTCCGCAGAGTGGATCCGTCAATCTACACACAGCACATGAGAGGGTATTAGAGAAAAATTTGTAGAATATATCCGAGGTAGAAAGAAATTATATAAAAATGTTGTCTCAGGTGGATGTCTGTAGGATCCAAGTTCATTTCTCTAGCACACAGTAAGTCAGGCTGTGTCCTAAACCATGTCTGATCAACCTTACAGAGGAGCTTAATGCAGTTTGAGGGGCCTTCCGGGGATTTATTTATAGAAAGAATATTGACCTTTTTTGGTCGGAACATTAGTCTTTTAGATGCAGTTCTAAAATCGAAACTTATTTAGGCTGTTTTATTACATCTGAGGAAAAGCTGCATAATTTTTAACGTAAAAAGGATTTTGAAGGGCAGTGGAATAATTTTAACACATTCCTTCTTACCTGGGGTGTGAGATTACTCAGTAGTAGCCAAGAGCTTCCAGCAGATGAACCACCACTCCACGCAGTTTCTGACAAATAAAACAATAGAATAAAAAATATATATACGACAATAAAATGTGAATGAGAAGGCAAAGCTGGAACAAAAGTATGTAAACTTTGCAAATTAATATTGAGGTAATTAACAAAACTGAATATCATAATTAACTAACAAAAACGAAATATAAATTGTTTTCATTTTGTTTTTATTCATTTTTAGAGAAGCTATTATGAAGCTAAAGACACTGGGCCAACTAGCAAACTCTTAACATAATCTATTCTAGTGTTGGGAATATCTTCTGAGGTTATTTATGGACTAAAATCTACTGCTGAGGTATAGATGAGTTTTATTGAGGTTGTTCGTTCGACATATAGCAACTGTTTTAATGTAAAATATTTTTTACGACATGTGCTGATATACATGAAGTTGTCTTGAAAAACTAAAAGAAAGGCAAAAGCCGAAGATCCTTAATATGTCACAGAAATTATGAAAAACAAAACCACTACCTGTACTAAAAGGTGAGTCTTGGCTCCGTCCCCCTGCACCCCACACTCTGGGCATTCGAGTCCCACCCCCTGACCACGGGGATGGTAAAGGTTGCTTCTGGCTTGTCAGACCTGGAGGTGGGCGTGGCAGGTGGGAGCTATTTCGATTGGTCCTCCATGACTTGCTGTGTCCAATTGGCTCAGGGGGCCAGCTTGACTTGTACTCCGAGATTTTAGCTACAAACATCAGATCAACCGTCACATTTTGGTCCAAAGAGTAAATATTTTCTTAGCCTATGTCCTATGATTGTTCCAGAAAGGGGTACGATGAGAATTTTATATGTATTTGAACATAAAAATGTGTCAATGTTCACATTAAATAATCTGAATCCTATTAGTAATCAGAACTTTGGTCATTTTTTCTAATGCAATAGGGGTGGAAGACTTATAATTAGCACGAGTATTAGGTTATGCAGAAAAATGACTATATACAGATCCACAGAGTTACCTGAGTTGTGTGGGGCAAGTGGGTTCTCTGAGGCACTGTAGGGCCAGGCACCAGGTGAAGGCAGTAAGGTGTTCAGGGTGGGGTTCGACTCTAAGAGAATGAAAGAGAGTTTAAAGTGGTTTAGGGAATCCCCGTTTATTTTCAAAACCAGAACGCAGGTCACAGTTGAAATCCTAATACAGATGTCTTGGTTAATTACCTGCAGGACAGAAATTACTGGGGTGCTCATGGGAACAGAAGTCCATGTATGACCAAGAAATCAAGTCTACATTTACATATACAATTACACATAGTTAATCTCAAAGTGAATCCATATTGAATAACAATGACATCTGAATTTATAAGGAGATGGAAATAATAATGTAGGACATGATTTTTACTCAAATTCCTACATGAATATGTACACGTGTCAGTATGTAACAGCAGTAGATGTGTTGTATCATGGCAGCATCTGTGTGTGTACCTGTGTTGTCCTGCAGTAGCTGGTGGTCAGCATCACTGAGAGCAGGTGATGATAGCATGCCACTGGGGGTCATGTAGGGATCAGGGTCAGGATCAGGGTCAGGGCTCTGAACACCCTTCCACGGCACACCTGGCTGAAACTCTGCCACACAAACCATTACAGCAATGGTTGGCCATAAATCTCAATTTTGAGTAATGCAGCATCTACTATAAACCATTTAGCAACTACTAAATTCAGCCCTTTGACTTTAAAACAACCACTTAGTCCAGATTTAGGTTTGACGTAGTTCTGGTAAACTGGTCCACAGATGAAAGGGTAAAGAGGTTAACTACGTAATCTACAAACACTCCACTGCAATATGTGCCACAAAATACTTGAAATACACTCAAATAATAAATGTGGGAATCGCACAGAATATTATTGTACCTATAAAACCTATTGTGAATAATAAATAAAGCTTTGTGTTTTCATTAATGTTTCCTCTTTTTTCCAGAGTGAGAACATTTCACATTTTCATTCCAGAGTCATAACTTCAGGTGGTGTGCATTACCTGGTGGCCAGGTGGGGGTGCCAGGTGTAGGGCCTAGTTTTCCCACAGGTGTTCTGTGCCAACTTTCAGGCAAATTCTGAGTCATGCCCAGATGCTCCACACCCAGCAGATCATACTGAGAATACGGTGAGTCACCTCGCAGCTTCATTGGCCCAGGCAAGAGTCCTAAATTCACAAACACAAACACACACACACACACACACACACACACACACACACACACACACACACACACACACACACACACAC
>JBBKCR010000134.1:416675-428579 GCA_037577295.1 Ladigesia roloffi | reverse complement strand
CTTGCTGATTTTAAAGAGAAAGCGCAAGCCCCGCGGCGAGCGCAGCGCATGCCGCGTTCGGTCTGAAACCCGCTTTACTCATATTCCTGTTTTAGGGTCTAAAACTTATTATTTTGCTTCTTAAGTAGAAAACCTGAACATGACACTCCATTTACTGTTCTTTTCAAATGAAACGCTCCTAGCAGCACATCTTGTATTAGTGTTCTGGGTCCTGAGACCTAGCTGCCTCATTGGGGCCTGTCAACGTTGTGGCGGTAACCATAGTGACCACTATCTGACTGACTGACTTTAACAACTGCAGAACTTAACTGGGTTCCGGAGGCAGTTTGTAACTCTTTCGGGAATCTGAGTTTGATCGGGAGATTATTGTTACGCTGCATTGTTGACGTATGCAGTCGGGTTCTCTCATGTTCACTCCGTTTACGTAGCTCTGTTAGCTTGATAATTTATGGGGGTTTTCAACTGAGTGGTACTAGCTCGGTTCGGTTAAACTCTACTCTCATTTTTGCAATTCCATTACATAAATCTGGTACTTGGTGGTGTGAGGATGATAAAAATAATCCATAGCCCAAGCCCCACCCCAAACCAGCCCCAGACTACTCCCCTATACCTGGCCATGACCCCACCGATTGCCCCCCAACCCCCGGAAATAGAAATGCTATCTGCACTTATGTTTTTTGTTGTTTTTTGTATTTGCTTATATATTCATAAATACTTTACGTTTTTAATATATTGTTCAATTTCAAGCATTCAATTTTTTATTCAATAAAAATTTATTGATAATCCACTATTGTTTTGTGGCTTTTGTAAAGTATCGGTTCAGGGACCATTTTGGCACCGGTACCATTTTAAAAGTATCGATTTGGCACCTTTATTGAAAGAAACCCAAATGATTCCTGACCCTAATTTTTATTGCTGTAAATTACATTTAATTATTACTGTATTTACCCTCCTTATACCAAAGATAACAACATTGCATACCAAATAAAATGCATTTGCATTAATTGTGGGAGATAGCAGTTCAGTGTACACTGTTCAGTACGTATATGGATTAACCTTTACAATTAAATTAGGGCAATGATTTAGGCCGTGTTTAAAATGGAATTACAATAATTGGGGAGCATATCTAAGGGCATACTTAGTTTTTACACTATTAAAATAGGCATTTGTATGTTGTTTTTTTGGTTGAAGGAGCAGGACTGGGCCCCTATATTTTATAGGCACATAGGACATTTTTACCAGATTTGGCTGGATTAGAGTGGGAGCCACTCCATCCTGTTCCTTTTCCAGAATCCTCAGAGTCCCTCCAGCCTGGTGGGGCCTCGAAAGACTTCCCCCAGCCTCCTGTGCCATTATCCGCACCTTGCTCTGGAGGACCACTGCGGTCCCATGCTGCAGGCAAACATTATATACATGTGCATATGCTATTAGATAAAAAAACAATATTTTTTAAATACTTTTTATTTACTGATAATATATTAACTAAATATGCATCAAATAACTTTAATTCCATTGTTTTGTTTGTCTTCATTCACATTTCATGAGAGCAGAGTCAGCAGCATGAGCACTCTAAACTAGGATGTGACTTGTTATTTACCCATGTTTTTCTCACGGGTGGCCTGAGCAGTGACAGCTGGCCTTGGTGGCTGACCCCTCTGCTGTGTGGTGCCGCTCTTCTCCCACATGTTGACACTTTTGCTATCGTAGTGGGATGGGTCCCCCCAGGCTGCTGTACCATCATCTATCTCCATCTTCCTGCTGATAGACTGGGGAGAGGGCTCTTCCCAGCCACTGGGCTCTGCAGTTGTAGAGACGTGAGGGATGGGGCCGGATGTCCATCCGGAGCTTTGGTTCTGAGTCTGAGGCTAAGGGTACACAATATGATGACCAACCTTGTTCATTGTGATGAACTATTTAACAATTTCCTAAGTATGACATTTATTTATAGCCGTTTACAGACAATAGAAACAGCATAAACTGCTTAGTAAAAAGTAGCTTAATGACTGTCAGCCCATCATGCTGTTATTGCAATTCTACACACTTACCTGAGGACCTACGGGTCGAGGCCTAGGGTCCTGCGGACCTCTCGATTGTGCAGTCTGGGACTGGGATTGTTGTTGCTGCTGCTGCTGCTGCGGCTGCTGCTGTTGCTGCTGCTGCTGATTTGGGCCTTTCAGTGCTGTTTGGTTGTTTGCTTTTTGAGCTCCCCCCCAACCTTGGTGCTGTCTAACTCCAGGGTCCACCTCCTTCCCTCCCCACCCCCTCCGCTTGTCTTCCTCAGAACTGCCCCAGGAACCCTCTTCCTGACTTCCTTGCTTACACCCTTTATCCTCGCCCCACTCGGCATCCCCCTGTCCCCAATCCCCCCTACCTCCATTCCCCTGCTCCCAACCTCCTCTCTTGTTCTCCTCCCACCTCCCCACTCGCTCATTCTCCACAGGACAACTTCGCCACTCTCCATCTCTTTCACCCCATCTCTCCTCTTTCAGTTCCCCCCAACCACCCCCATCGCCTCCCCATCCCTGGTTTCTGGCCCCTCTAACCTGGCCACCATCTAAGGCCCCAGACCTTTGAGGCAGGTTAGCGCTGTTTGGGTTAGCATTAGCATGCTCAGTCCATCCTGACCGACTGCCCACATCTAGGTCCCAGGCTACACCTTGCTTGATCTGGGTTTGACCCCAACCAGTGTTGCAAAGCACCCTGGGATCCAGGTCACTCCGATTAAGCATGCTCTGTAAGGCCACATCATCGTGGGTAACTTGGGCTCTTGAGGGGCTTGAGGCATTATGCTTCTGTGCTTCCTCGCTGCTTCCATGACCGGCAGAATCACACTCCGAACCCTCCCATTCCTCCTCCACTCCTTTCTGATTATCTGATGCCATTGTGTTGGTTGCAAGAATTTGAGAGTCTTGTAAACTAACTGCAAAGCTTTCGCTCACATTCCCACTGGTGTCACCTGCTGACCAGGTTGTAGCTGCCTTCTTCTTTAGTCCACCTGCCTCTTCGTCCCATGCTCCCTGAGATACCCCACAGATGCCTCTGTCTTTACCACTGTCTCCACCACTTCCCCAACCCTCCTGGCTCTCTCCAGAAGCACCACACATATGTCCAATCTTCCCAACAGCATCTGCACCACTGCTCCACCCATCAGCCCTTGAAGCTGGTGGAAGCTGCACAACCACATTTGTCCCTGGGCAGTCCACATCATCAGCATCTTCAGTAACACTTCCTTGTTTTGGTCCTGCCTCATGCTCCAGCCTGTTGTCCCCACATCCTACCCGGTCCTGGCCCTGGGTTTGCTGCTGCATAACGCCTGCATTCAAGGATGTAAGGCCAGTCTCGCGAGAGGTGGGTTTTAAGTCAGCTGGAGTGGCATCTTTGCTATCAAGCCAATCCACAGGTTTGTGTCCTGGACCCACATCCCTGCTAGAGCCTTGTCGTTCCATTTCCACTCCAGCAGGGGGCACAGATTCTGCAGAGGAGTGATCTGCTGTGTCAGCCTGAGAAGATGTCCCCCACATCATGCTGTCTGCTGCATATTCACCACTCTCACCAAGACGTGATTCGATCCCCTGTACACCCTGGCTGCCACCCCAAGAGGCGGAGCCAGTCTCTTCTAGTCTCCTGCCCTCTGCAATAGTTGGCCACGCCTCCAGATCAGAGCCATCCACTACTACAGCCTTATCCATTCCCTGAGAGAGGGGCAGGGCTCCGGAGCCCAACCCCCATGTGGAATTTGCATAAGTCGAAGTGGCAGAGGACAATGAGGAGAGAGGAGAAGCAGGATCTACATCAGAATCTAGAGGAAAAAAATTGCAACATCAGGGTTATATCGAGTTATAAACCTATTCACTTAAAATTCTGCCTTTCATAGTAACTGAGGTGAATGTCATGCAACAGAAAAAGTGTGACAGAACTAAAGACATTACAGACAATTCACACTTCAGTCACAGTCACTTTTTCTCTTTCATTATATTTAAGAAGTTACTGAACACATGCGTAGGGTTGGGTATAGTTTGTGTTTTTTTTTATACAGGTGCCAAAACGATACTTTTAAAGTGGTACTGGTGCCAAAACGATACTTTTAAAGTGGTACTGGTGCCAAAACGATGCCTAAGCCCATAGTTTACAAAAGCCACAAAAAAGATGGTTGATAACTAAACAATACATTTTTATTGAACAAAAAACTTAACAAGAACAAGAAATTTAACAATATATTAAAACTTTAAAGTATATATGAATATATAAGCAAATACAAAAACCAACAACAAAAATCATAAGCCACCTAACCACACTCCAATAACTAAACCGCTTCTAACAAAGGCGCAGATAGCATTTTTAATGCGGGGGCATTGAATCGGTGGGGGTGTGGTCTGGGGAGGGGGGCTTGGGGACCCCAGGTACCACATTTAAGTAAAAAGCAAAAAAAGTGAGTAGAGTTAACCAAACAAAGCTAGTATGAGTCAGTGGAAATCCCACACATATGGTCGAGCTAACAGAGCTACGTGAACAGAGCAGACGTCAATAATGCACCGTAATAATAATCAACAAATGAAATGATGCAGTTAAATCTGTGGAAAATGGGGTTCCAGAGGCAGATTGTTTGTTTTTTGGAAAAAGTTTTGTTTTTTGTTTCTTTTCGTGGCTTCATCCTGCAGGTGCTGCAGTTGTTAAAGTATGTCAGTCGGATAGTGGTCACTATGGTTACGGCTAAAACTATGACAGGCACCAATAAGGCAGCAAGGTCTCAGGACCCAGAACAATAATACAAGACATGCAGCTAGAAGCTGTTTGCTCAAAGAAAATGGTAAATGCAGTGGCATTTCCAGGTTTTTGATTTAAGATGTGCAAAATAAAACGTTTCAGACCAGCGTTTCTCAACTGGGGCGATTTAAGCATATACAATAAACAGACTTTTTTCACTTGAACACGAAATAAGATATAACAATATATTCATGGAATGATTAGAAATAAATAAACATACCAGTGCCTGGTGCTCTGTCAGTTCTAAGGACTTTAAAATCTCACATCCAATCAAAAAGTACACAAGCACAGTTATGTATTGATGTTCTGCATGTGACGTCGAAGACCTAATATTGTTTGCCAAAAGCGAAGCTGCACCCAGACACATTTTTCTAATTGACAGGAAGTCTCAATCTTTAACCCCATTCAAGCCACACGCTTTTGAAATTATATGTCAAAATCCAGTATTTAATGAATACTAGCATTTAAACTGGCGATTTAAACTGGAGCTTAAAGGGATATGTGAAATTAACAAAAGTGCATTTAAAAAGATTTTAATATTATTCAATAGTAAAACAACAAAATTCAAATGTTATATTTCGGGTAGATAAACAAATAGTGTGGATTGGAGTAAGGCACAAGAGGGGAGACCATGCGGGTCAGTTTTTAAGTCCGCTATAGAAAGTTTTTTAAAGTATCGAAGTTTGTGGACACCAATCTGATTTTCACTGATAACAGCACAACAGCTGTGAACAAATGAAAAAGTATATTATTTGGCACTAGTCTCTTTATGTCCTTCAATTAAACATTATTTTTGGGCCCAAGTCTGCTTTTTTCCCCTCGTTTCTCAACTACTAAACTGAAAAGAGCAGATTACACACACACACACACACACACACACACACACACACACACACAATATGAAATAGGCTAGGCTATAGTAATGAATATGATCCTGTTCCACAAACCTGGCATGCCAGCATCTCAGCACAAATCCTATCCACTTGGTCTTTTTTCAAACATAGTCTTCATAAGGCTTCCTTATAGACAACACTTAAACAGCCATAATTCTCATTATTATTATTATTAATATTATTAGGCCATATATTTTCATAATCTTCCTCTGTCAATTATAATAACAGCCTATTTCTTTGTGTGTGTGTGTGGGGGTGGCATCATTTGTGGAAAAAAGGTTGAGAACCACTGTTTTAGACCCTAAAACAGGAGTATGAGTAATACAACACTACATCATCTGCGCGAAGTCTGACTTCAATCGACAGTTCAGGCATTTAAGTGGCACAGTAATGAGGCATCAAAATTCACGTTCTGTTTCGGACCGATACATACTGGTTATATAGGTACTCTGGTTTTCTGTACGCAACCCTACACATGCATGTATCTTGTTTATTTAGAACTGCTTGCCTATGCGGGTAGCCAAAGTGTCTAGAGAAAAAATGTGCTCTGGTGGAGGCAAATGTGTTGAACAGCTAAGAGAACCCATTCAACATTTGGAAGAGAGTGGCACACTTAACAAAAGTGGAATTTTAAGCTACAGTGATATTGAACAAATGAGCTATTTAAGATCAAATTAGAACTGAGAATAAGTGATGAGGTGAAAACAAACAGGATGAGAGGCTGCAGAGGAGAACAAAGATCTGGTCCAAGAAAATGGAACTGAAAAGGGTACTTTACATATACCTCATAGCTTAAAAGATTTTCCATTTCAAAATGTCCCATTTAAGAGTGAAGTTTGATTAATTTTCCAAAACCACTGAGGAAAACTAAATTAATGTCCTTTGAAGTGAACAGAGGTGGTTGTTGCTCTGGTGTGGTGTATATACGATACTAATCTGATTTTACAGGTTTACCTGAACAGTGCACTGTGTTTGCATTAGACAGCTCCCCTGTGTGGAGGGGTGGTGAAGCGTCCCCTGTGGCCACGCCTACCAGCGGCTGGCCCCTCTTCAGCAAAACTTTGGGCTCTTGCTGGTTGCGGAATCGAGGGGGTACTTCACGGGGCATGAACCGCGCAGACGCTCCGGAGGGGGGCTGTCCGTTGGCCACAGTGGTCCGCTTTGCATTGTTCCCACCCGCAGGGGGTGCTGCTGAACCCCCAGTAGCAGGACAGGGGGCCAAGACAGGAGATGAAACAGAACGTGGTGACACACAGTTGAGGGGGATTGGAGACTCGGCCACTGGAGGAGAGGTCAGTTCTGAGGTAATACATTCAAAATGAACAACACATTACTGAACTTGAATCATACTGTAGATGTAAACAGACAATGATCAGAAATAGGTAAACGCATGATCAAATATATAAATGAAGGCAAACTCTTAACTTACATTATTAAAACAGCTACAGAATTTTGATGTAAGTTTATATTTACACCTTAAACACTGAAGTTCAATTTCTCTGACATACAGAAGGCCTAAATTTTGACCAAAAAAATTCCATCTCTGTGCTTACCTTTAAACGTCTGTTCGGTGTCCTGAAACAAAAAAAAAAACAGCCAAGGAACATCAAGAAATGAAAATCAGTGAGGTGCTCAAATCTTTATTAATTTTGCCCATAGCATACAATTATATACACACCTTGTGAGAACCCTCCTGATGACTTTGTTCCTCTCTCGTATTTCTGAGGTCTTCCATGAAATACTTTTCCCTTTTCCAAACACTCCTCTCTACATCAATAAAACAAACACTGTCATGGTGCGTCAGGGTAAAAACTATGAGAATTATAATAAATAAAAAAAAACATTGTTTAAAATGGTAAAATCTCGGTTTCAGGGGGGACTCACTGAAGAGGTGAGAACTTTGCACAATGAAATAGAGAAGGAAAGCATGAAGAAGGGTTTTACGCTCGCATTATAACATTCTGCGGGCTGAAAGAATACAAGTTGGCTCATTCAAGACACGTCTGAATAAGATCCGAATAAGCCCTGGGTGCCCAACTAACTTGGACACGGTGTGAAGCCTAAGCCGCTCAAGTAGGTGGATAGAAAGTTAATCCCAGAGAGAGGAGGCTGAGGTCGGCTTCTTATTCTACTTGTGCGCTCCACCTTAAACGGAGCAGGAGATGTATTCCGAAGCCTGGACCGGACAGCAGGCGCCCTCTTATTAAATACCATTTAAGGTGGAACGTAAAATTCTAATAGGCTTTGAAAGACCGGGGCAGCAAACTGCCACTAAACCAATAGGTTTATTTGTGTGGTTAACATTTTTACACATAGTCCCAGTCAATAAAAATTCTACGCCTCTCGCCTCAACCAAGTCAAATTGAAATTCCAGTTCAATTGAAGGCACTGAATACTCACATTTGCAAACGGCGTAAACATACTGTTTATGAAACTGTAGTTATGTTGAATTATATCTGCAAACACATCAGTCTTTACCACTTAAAATATTATCTGTATGCTGTTTTTTGCTCCAGCACACGGGCAATCGCTGTGCTAACTAGCATAGCTAATGCTTACCAAGACGACCGGGTCCTCAAATAAGCAAATAAAGGAACATTACATTTAATTAAAATGTAATATCACATATGCCATAATATAGACAGCTTGTTAATCTGTAAAATATGCTTGACTTACAGATCCTTTTACCATTTCTTAACAAAATGCGAGACGTGTTTTGACGAGGGGATGACGCATTTAGCTTAGCTTAGCCACCCCGCTTTGCATTCGGTTAAATATTAAAAGCGATAAAAGGTTGTTATTATAGACAAACATGAACGCATTGCCCTCGACGGCCAAGTCAATTTATTATTGTACGGATAATGGGAGTATTTGGATGAAAATGAAAGCTAACATGCGCTACGCTGTTAGCTTAGCTTAGCTTGTTTATCATTAGCTGTATTTTCCCTAAGCTAATAAGGCCGTTTTTACCCAGTTTAAATTACATTCACCACATTAGACAAAGCCTAACGAGTCTCTCTGGATAATAGACATCAACACATACGACATTTGTACGTGTTTGGAGAAAAACGCTGAAAAAAACACTCGACAACAACACCAAAACAAAACTTCAGCTCCACTTTACCTTTGGTCTTCAGATGGCGAACTGAGCGTAATTACACGGTAATAACTCATAAGTTTACAGTGACAATACCGACATGGTCACATTTATATCACGCGTTCATTATTTTGGTGCAAGTGTGAATTAAAGAGCGACGCTACTTTACCTGCGGAGTTGTTACCTATGGCATATCAGCAGCTTAGTGCAGACACATAAAACCCCGTTAGATTTCGGTGCAAGAAAAACAACCCAGTGCATCAACGTCTGAGGCAGCAAGAACATTGGAGAATGCAGAATAATAAAACAAGAAAAGTACACCACGAAAAAAACAGACGATAAAAAAAACTGAGCAGGTTATAAAGCACGTCTGTTTAAGTCATTTGAATTGTTATTCGGCCATTTCAGCCCCAAGTCTTCCTGGCTTAGTGCAGGAATTAGTGGTGTATAGACAGTCTTTCTCCACAGGAGGGCGATGTAATGACAGTCTTTCTCCACAGGAGATTTAATGCAAATGGTTATTTTTTGAGCACAATAAATATACCAGAAGGAGTAAAGAATGAAAAAAAAATAAAAAAATCAACTAAAAATGCTGATCGACCCTGCTGCACATTAAGGCACACGCCTCAAAATCCCGGATTAACAGATAGAAATAGAATTAAATAAGGATTTTGACAGTGGTCTTGACGTGTTGCCTGTCCATGTATATGGGGGCGTGTACGTTTTCATTCAGAGTATGTAAGCGAGCACATTCAAGATATTTGATTCCGGTCGATGATGTCTATTATTTGTACTTTGACATATTTATATTGTCTACGTACAGATGTCTGAAATAAGTAAATAAGAGGATGTCTGGATAACGTATTGGTAAAAAATATTATTTGTGCCCAGGGGCGCCGCCAGGTGGGGAAAGGTTAGAACAATTCCGGGGCCAAGCATTGACAAGGGGCCCTGTTAGGGGCTAGTCAAAATATTTTAATAATGGTGGGGAGGGGGGGTAATACTGAAACTGCAAATATTCTCTTATTTTTTGCAACATTTTTTGGCAATTTGTTTCTGCATTTAGTTTTTTAAATACATTTTATTAATGTATTGAGAAAAATATAATTAAAAATGTAAAACATAAATGTGAATGTAAATTCAGCTACATTTCAATATAAAATATAACTGTGTAAATGTTTTTGTACTGTCTAGAGGACACAAAGAAAATGTGTTTGGGATGTTTAAATACCACTGTGCTCAGAGCAGGGGCAGACTGAGAATAAAAAACAGCCTGGACTTTCTTCACCAGACAGGCTGACAGCTGCGCTCTAAACAGGCCGTTCTTGCCAGTCCCTCCCTTACTCAGTTAGTTATTAGTTATTTCTCATTGCTGCTTATTGGCTGCTACAGTTTGAAGCATTTGTGGCAGCGGCAGTCCAGAATTTCCCCAGTGTAGCGTGTCAAATGTTTCTCTTGTTTTTCATTTTGATCTTAAAACCCTGCATGTTATTACTGTAAATGAAAGTAAAAGAGGCTGTTGAGCTCAGTTGCTGTCCAGTATCTGCTTTAACAGGCTTTACAATACACATCCTGAAATGCCTAAATAACACGAGTGCTAGATGAACAGATAGATAGATAAATAGGTTGAAACTTCATTAATTCCTCAGAATGAAAATTATAAATGAAAGAGAAGAAATGAATGAAATGATAAAAATAATGTAACAGTATACAGATAAAATAAGGACAGCTAACTAATCCAAAGTAAGGAAATGAAACCGGTAAGAAAAGAAAAGGAATAATAAAAAATAATATGAAATATATATTTTTAAATATATAAAATACAAAAAGTGTAAAACTAGCAGCAGTCACACATAGTAATGATAATAAATAATTGTGGGATGAAAAACAACACACAGTTGTTAAAATGTTGTGGGATGATAGCAAAGTGATTGTAAGTCATTATTAGCACACAATAAGTAATTATAAGTAATTATTGCACTGGTTTCTTTCACAGTCATGTTCATCTTCAATAATCAATCATTATTATTGCACGGTTATGTAATCAATTGCATTGTCCCTAATGTTTAATTATACAGATTATGTTGATTAGGCAAATTGCTCCTGATCCTCTCTGTCCTCCTCTGTACTTCTGTCCCACATCCTGTCCCCCAGTGAGGAGTTGAACAGTTTGATGTCCTGAGGGACAAAGGAGTTTTTCAGTCTGCTAGTTCTGGACTTAGGGAGAAGCATCCTGTCAGCTTGTTTGGTTGCTTATGACAGTGTGCAGAGGGTGCCTGACATTATGTATAATGCCAAGCAGTTTGTGCAAAGTCCTCTTTTCTGCCACTGTCACCAGAGAGTCTAGCTTCATGCCGACCACAAAGTCGACCTTTCCTGATAAGATTTTCCAGCCTGTCTGAGTCCTTTTTGCAGTGCTGTACCCCCAGCACACCATATTGGAGAAAAGGACACTGGCAACCACAGACTTGTAAAACATTCACAAAAGCTTTCTGCAGTTGTAGCCTCCTCAGCAAATACAACATGCTATGGCCATTTTTATACAGGTGCTGTGTGTTGTGTTTCCAGCCCTGTTTATTGTTCACCCATAGTAGTTGTTGACCACTTCAGAATTCCACCTCCTCCCCCTTGATATGAACTGGTCGTGGACTTGATCTGGACCTCTCAAAGTCTACAACCAGTTCCATGGTCTACTTTCTTGGGGCGAAGCTTCCTCAGTTGTCCCCTGACCTTGTCTGCTGTGACACTGATTGGGGATTCGGGGGATGGGGGAAAATGAAGGTGCATGCCCTGTTGGTGTTGAGGGGGGGCTGGAAGGAGAGGGGTTCCACGTGGAGGGTGGGGGGTAGTTTGAGGAGGGCCGGGAAGGAAAGAGAGGGGCCTTTAGTGAGGGTGAGTAGGGGGGGTTATGGGCTGGTCAAAAATGACCTGAAATGAAGTTTGAAAACCATTTTACTGGATCCTGGTGTGTTGATGATCCTGCCACAGGAGGGCGCTGTAGTACCGGGCTTCGCCAGAGTCAGTGAATCAGAGGCCTTAGTTTGCTGCCATGTCATTTAAAGACGGTTGTGTTTCAGAGGTAAAAAAGGATATAAATACTGTTCAGTTTCTCACAAAAACCGATCGTTTAATGTCTTAAGACATCAATGT
>JBBKCR010000134.1:399444-410648 GCA_037577295.1 Ladigesia roloffi | reverse complement strand
ACACACACACACACACACACACACACACACACACACACACACACACACACACACACACATACACACATACACACAAAGCACATGTGCATGTGTGTTTAAGCTTCATTAGTGAGACCTTTCGATAGAACACTCGTTTCCACGGTAACACAGCTTGTCTCTCTGAATGAGAAGTCTCTCTCTCTGCAGGGGGATGACAAACAAAGAAGAGGAGAACAGTGAGAGAGAGAGAGAGAGAGAGAGAGAGAGACATAATAAGAGAAAGACAGAAAGACAGTGAGAGAAACAGAAAGAGACAGAAAGAGAGAGAGAATAGAGACAGACAGAGTAAGAAAAAGGGAGAAAGAGAGAGAGAAATTCAGACTGAGAGAAACAGACTGACACAAAGAGAGAAAGACAGGAAGCAAGAATAGAGACACAGAGAGAGAGAATACAGTGTGAGAGAGTGAGAAGAGATACCAAGAGAGAGAAAAGAGACAGAGAAAGAAAATAGGCAGTGTGATAGTGAGAGAGAGAGAGAGAGAGAGACTAGAGAGTATTAGAGAGATAGAATAGAGACAGTGCGAGAGACAATAGAGACAGTGAGAGAGAGAGAATAGAGACAGAGAGAGAGAATAGAGACAGTGTGAGAGAGAGAACAGAGATAATAGAGACAGTGCGAGATTGAGAGAGAGAATAAATAGAGAGAATAGAGACTGTGCAAGAGGGAGAGTGAGAAACTGAGAGAAACAGGAAGGTTTGAAGTCCTTTATGGTTATGTGTGGTTCATTTTAGTCAAGGTTGTAGGAAGAGAGACATGATTCAGGGTTTTTCCATGTTGTTTCGCTGTGTGTGTCCCACACACACACACTCACGCATACTTACATACATACACACACACACCTCCACAGACACACACTGCAGGGCTTCTGTGTGACAGTAGGTTAGAAGTTATCAATGGTGTCTCCACTGGCCAGTCAAGTCCAGGCTGGAGATCCACAGATTCCCACAACAGAACCAGTACCAGCTCAGCAGATAATCCATAGTATCACCAACATAACCAGTATGAACAGTGTCACCGACATAACCCATATCACCAGTATGATCAGTGTCACCAACAGAGGCGGTATCACCAGTATGACCAGTGTCACCAACAGAGGCGTTATCACCAGTATGACCAGTGTCACCAACAGAGGCGGTATCACCAGTATGACCAGTGTTAGCAGTATGACCAACATAATCTGTATTACCCATATTAGCAGTATGACCAACCAGCATAACCTGTATCACCAGTATCACCAAAATAACCCATGTCACTAGTATCACCAGTACCACCAGTGTCACCAACATAGTCAATAACACCAGTATTGTAAAGATTACCAGTATCAACAATATAAACTGTACCACCAGAATCACCAGTATCATTCATATTACCAGTATCAGTGTAAACAACTGTGTACAATTCACAACCCCAATGTAGTGAAGGTTTGTGCTGTTTACCGTAATGAAGTGGGTTGTAGTATTATTTACAATTGTTTAGTGTTATGTAGTGTAGTGTTATTTAGTGTTGTTTGCTGTGTTGTACTGTTGTGTGATATTGTTTCGTGTAGTTTTCTTTTGTGTTGTGTAGTGTTATTGGCACTGTTATTTTGCGTAAAATTGTGCAAAATTTGTGTTGTGTAAAATAGTTTAATGATTAGGGCTGTTTTATGTAATGTAGTATTATTTTGTGATGTTTAGAGTAGTATTTTGTAAAATAGTTTAGTGTATTGTAGTAAAGTGTTTTTGGGCTTTGTTGTAGAGGTAGATCGATGAATTTTACCAATACTGATAGCTAGGTTGGTCCGTACTTGCCAGTAACTGATTAATTAACCGATTTTTAAAATGGATCCTGGATTAAAGGAAAAAAAAACGAAATAAATACACAACACTCCATGTAAAATAGTACTGAACTTTATTACAAAAAGCAAAGAAAAAACAGCACTAAATCATGAAAATGTGCTATATGAATTAAATATGAATATATAAAAAATATTGAGGTAAATTAAAGAAATGATTTCAAACTGAAACAAAAAGGAACACTCCAAATAAATAAAAAAGTTACATACAAAATGAATAAAAAAAGCACTCCAAATAACAAACATTTTGAACTTGTGTAAAAGGAGATACTTATTACTTAATACAAACATACTGCTGCTCTTTCTCCAATCTAATCAACAAATTAATTACTTTATATTGAGATGAAAAACTTTACTGTATAGTACTATTTACTAGGGCTGGGTTCAAAGAATCCATTCACTGATCAATATCGATTCTCGTTCAAAAAATATGATATCGGTTAAAAAATTCGCGGATCGATCTTTTCCTGTCACAGCTACTGCTAGCGACAGTGCAAGGAAAGCTATTAAACACTCACTGTAGTGGCTCAGTGGTAGAGCACTGGGACGAAATGTAATAACTGGACATCGGTGACTTTTAATTGAATACCCCTGGTATGTCTTTACAGCCCTAATACATGCCTTTTTGTGTTCTGTGTTTATTTGAAGTGTGAGTGAGTTCCGGGCACCGCGCTCTCGCCAGGCAGCTTGTGATCTCTTTGCAAACCAAAGCACATGCTTTTTAGCGATTTTAGCCTATAGAGGCAGCCCTTGCCACAGATATGTTGGCTCTCGCACTGTATAAGGACATCGGACTGTTCTCAGCCGCTTCAGCTCTGTCACAACCTGGAAAAACTATCGGCGTGGATCTTTGCCGACAACCGATAGTTCAGGGAATCAACTATCGGTGCCGATTAGTCGGCCTCTACTTTGTTGTGTAGTTCTATGTAATATTGTTTTGTTGTTTCGTGTTGTTAACTGTTGTGTAGTGTACTGTTGCGTGTTGTTGTGCTGTGTAGTAAATTGTTGTTGCATAATGTTTTGTTTTGTGTTGTGTAATAATGTGTGTAGTGTAGTATTGTATGTTGGAGTGTTGTGTGTTTTGTTTTGTTGTCTAGTGTTGTGCTGTGTAGAGTTGTGTGTTGTTGTGTTGTGTGTTGTATTATGTAGTGTAGTGTTGTGTAGTGTAGTATGGTTTGTTGTTTTATTGTGTGTTGCAGTGTAGTGTAGTGTTATGTGGTGTTGTGTGTTGTATAATGTAGTGTAGTGTTGAGCAGGGATTTATATGCTAATGGAGAGAAATGTTTTCACCTTCTTTTCTCTCATCTGTCATCAGTGTGATGGAGGAGTGTAGGAGGTGTGACAGTCACAAGCACAAGCGAAACAAGCTCTCCTGTTTCTCTCTCTCAATCACTCTCCCTCTCTCTGTCCCTCTCTCTCTCAATCACTCTCCCTCTCTCTCTCTCTCTCTCTCTCTCTCTCCCTTTCTCTTTCAATCATTCTCTCTCTCTTTCTACATATTTCTCTCTCTCAATCACCCCCCTCTACCTCTGTCCCCCAATTACTCTTTTCCTTGCTCTCTCCTTCTATCTCTCTATCCCCAATCACTCTCTCTTGCTCTATCTTTGTTTCTCTCTCTCTCCCTCTATCATTCTCCTTCTTTCTCTGTCACTTTCCCTCTATCTCTTTCTTTCTCTTTTTCTTCCCCTCTTTCTCTATTTCCCTCTTTCAGTCACCCCCATCTTTCAGTTACTTTCCCTCTTCCTCTTGCTCTCCCTCTCTCTCTCTCTCCCTCCCTCTCTCTCTCTCTCTCTCTCTCTCTTAGTGAGCTGGATGATGGACTGCTGTCTGTTCTCTGTTTGCTAAATGGCTTCAGGACGTTCTGGCCGTTTCTCACTCTTGACTGATGGTCAGATGTGTCTCTGTGTTTGTTGGTGTTTTTTTTCCCATGTGCTAGGTGTGAGATCACTGACTTCATATCCATTTGTTTCGCTAGTAAATGTCATTCTGCCTTTGTGAGCTCGGACCTGTAAATGGGCCAACTGACTGGCCTCCAAAGCTACAAAGTATGTGCACAGAGACCTCACAATATACACAAAGAACATAGAGACCTTATTTAATGCACTAAACACAGAGACTGTATCAATTAAAAGCACAGAGACTGTATAAATTAAAAGCACAGAGACGGTATAAACCAACTGCACAATGACAGTTCACAGAGAAAGTATACACTAACCACACAGAGACAGAATATACTAACCGCACAGTGACTGTATAAGCTAACAGCACTGGGAAAGAACATATTCATAGCACAGACAATATACACTAACAGGACAGAGACTGTGTAAACTAACATTCAGTGACAGTAGAACCTGTCAGCACAGAGACTATATACAGTAACACCACAGAGTATTTACAGTAACTGCACAGAGGCAGTGTAAAGCAAAAGCACAGTGACAGGATAAATAACAGCTCAGACACTATATACAGTAACAGCACAGCAAATGTGTATACTAACTGCACAGAGGCAGTATAAACTAACAGCTGAGTGAGTGCATAAACTTGCAGCACAGAGACAATATACAGTAACAGCACAGAGACAGTGTAAAGAGAGTACAGCAGAAAGGGAGTATTTCCTAATATCACTATATAATATCACTATAAGGTAACAAACTGGGCATAGTATACACTTACAGAACAAAGATAACATGCGCTAAGAGCACAGAGACACTATTTAAAGTAATAGCATAAAAATGCTGTGTGTTATGGTGCATGTATTGTTATATGAGAAGATGTTCAGAACTGTGCACCAGTCTGAGGTGAGTCTGGAGACATGCGTGACCTGGACTTTAAACTCTGAGGACACCTGGGTTGCAGATCAAACCTCCCTTGTGTGTGTGTGTGTGTGTGTGTATGTGT
Source organism: Ladigesia roloffi (assembly GCA_037577295.1). Taxonomy (NCBI): domain Eukaryota; kingdom Metazoa; phylum Chordata; class Actinopteri; order Characiformes; family Alestidae; genus Ladigesia; species Ladigesia roloffi. The sequence goes on along the minus strand of JBBKCR010000134.1, from coordinate 405,876 downwards.
GTGTGTGTGTGACTTTGAGGACCTTTTTGCGGTGTGTAGTGTCAGTAGAGAACTCTGTCACTGTGCATTAGTGTATGAGCCCAGAGCGTGAAGGCTACTGCACCCAGCATACTACACCAGCTCTTACCAGGGTGTGGGTGTGTGTGTGTGTGTGTGTGTGTGTGTGATAGAGCAGAGTTAGAGTGAGAGAGAGAGAAGGAGAGAACAAGAATGTGATGTCACTGTGTATAATAGATATTTTTAGATTGGCTGGAAATTGATTTCTTTTAATTAAGAATTCTACTCTGAGATGAGGAGAATGAAAGGGAGAGAGATCGAGAGAGAGAGAGAGAGAGAGAGAGAGAGAGAGAGAGAAATGAAGCAGAGGGAGGAGCAGGATGGGTACAGGGGAGAGAGAGAGAGAGATAGGAAGAGAGAAATGAGGCAGAGGGAGAAACAGGAGGGGCACAGGAGAGAGAGAGAGAGAGAGAGAGAGAGAGGGAGGATGGAGAAATAGAACAGGGATCAAAGGCTGAGAGGATGGTGAGGGAGAGAAAAGAGTGGAAAGAGAGATAGAGAGAGAAAATGGAGAGGTTAATAACGTTAACACCTCTTTATCAGAGAGCTACAGTGTGAAGGTCATACTGTCCAGCTTCAATATGGGTATATTAGAGAGTGGTGTGTGTGTGTGTGTGTGTGTGTGTGTGTGTGTGTGCAGTGAAACGGTGGTACCTGTACTTACTGCCAACAAACCCAAACCAAACCTCAGTATGAAGCTGTGTGCTCCTCAGTGAAAGAGACGGATGTGTGTGGTGTGTGTGGTGTGTGTGTGTGTGTGTGTGTGTGTGTGTGTGAGACAGGGATGCCAGAAGCTAGTTGGACTAGCACAGCTGGTGTGTCGATGTGTTGCCACAGTGTGAGAGCGGAAGTGCTGTGTGTGTGTGTGTGTGTGTGTGTGTGTGTGTATCTCTGCTGCCTTAGCTCAGCTTTTATAAGCGATAGTGGCAGTTTTGACTAAAAATCAATATTGTCTAATATCAAATAAAGTCTAATGACTTTATCGATTACAAATAAAAGTGCTCTGCAACACTCAGAAATGCGTTTCAATGTTCTATAATGTTCTAAATACTCTATAGCAGGGGTCCCCAACCACCGGTACCGAGCCGTGGGTAATGGACCGGTACCGGGCCGTGGGTACTGGACCGGTACCGGGCCGTGGGTAGTGAAAATAGTTTCTGATATTAAACCGATTCCTGATATATATAGGTTGGGGACCACATTCTACAAGGTTTAGACTGTACTACTATCCGTTTTTACATTTTACAGTTAGGTCATGCTGTCTAACATCACTCTCTGTTTCTCTCTCTCTCTCTCTCTCTCTCTCGATCTCTCTCTCTCTCTCCTGCTCTCTATCTGTATTTCTCTATTTTTAAAATGTGTCTTTATCTCTCTGTCTCTCTATTTGTTAATCTCTCTCTGTCTCTCTCTCTATTTGTCTCTCTCTCTCTTCCTTGTCTCTGTCCCTCTGTTTCTCTCTATGTCTCTCTGTCTCTGTCTCTCTCTGTCTATTTTCTCTCTCTCTTTCTCTCTCTCTCTCTCCATCTCTCTCTGTCTTTCTCTCTGTCTCTCTCTGGTGTTAGTGGTGTCAGTAGAGACCAGGAGAGAGGCAGATATGTAAATGTAGCTGATTCTAGTTTAATTAAGGTTAAATAAAGCTGAAGAACAAGGCCAGGACTAATTACGAGCCATCTGACTAATCACATTTGCATGTGTTTGATTAAAGATAAGACTTTATCAGAAGAAATCTGATGATGAAGCAGAGTGTGTGTGTGTGTTGGGGGGGGGTACAGAAAGAGGGCAAAGAAAGTACTTGTATAAAAGAAGTGTGTGGACTTGTGTAAGTGTGTATGTAGAGTGGAGGTGTGTGTGTTGGATTCAGATCCAGATTCAGATTTTATTTGTCACACAAAGAAGAAATACAAGTAGGAAAAACATGAGAAGATGGTAAGGATGGTTGAGATAAGTAAGCAGATTATGTGCAAATGCATCACCAGAGCTGTAAGGGGGTGGAGTGTTCATATAGATAATGTATATAGTTTACATTTAAGGACTGTGTGGGGTGGAGAATTAGTGTGGTAAGTGAAAATGGATATAATAAGACAGTAATGAATTTAATAAGAACAGAATATATATAAGAACAGGTTGTGCAACATGAGGAGTTCAATTAAGAAGAAATTTTCTCTCACGTCCTGCTTCTAAACCGCCTGAGCTTCAGAAGGTCAGACGAGCTGGAACTGAAATGTAAAAGCACTTTCAGTTCATGAGGAGTAAACCATTTCAATGAGATCCACACACACACACACACACACACACACACACACACACACACACACACACTCACTCACAAAGTTTCTGGTCTCTCATAGCAGGGAGAATAATGAACAAAACAGGATTTTCTAATACCAAGGATGAGCACTGAATGCAGTGGGTCTCTCCCACAACCAATATGAATGATGGAACTGGTTTCTGCTGTAGTGATATGAATGCAAATTGAAGCAGTTGTCCCATGTGGCCAGTATGAATAGTTCCGAGTAATGAATGGGTCTAGTCTGTAGATGGGATGGCTATATTGTGGTTATGAATGCTGTAGCTAGTATGACTTGTGCTGTTTTAGAGTAATGAGAGCTGTGTGGAGGCTGCAGAACAGCTTTCAATTAGACCAGCGTCCTGGAGCCTGTTCTTCTGGAACAAATGGGACGGAGAGAGAGAAGACAGAGAGAGAAAGAGAAATGGAGCTGAAGATGGAGAGGGAGGATGAATGGTGCTGCCCCTGAGGTGGGGCTACAGATCCAGGGTGGCCATGTGACTGTACACACTCTCAATCACACTAGGCCCGGTGTGTCACACACACACACACACACACACACACACACACACACACACACACACACACACACACACACACACACACACACACTGTGTGTGGGGATGTCGTGCTGCAGGTGAGAATGTGTTCTCAGGGAGGCTGCCCATGCTGGCACAGAACCCACTGACACCTCTATTATAGTGATGTGCATTGCTAGTGTGTGTGTGTGTGTGTGTGTGTGTCACTGCATGTGTGTTTCTCTGCATGTGTATGTGTGTGTTGTTGTATCAGGTGACAGTCTGTTTCAGGCTGCCACGCTTTAGCTTTCACACACCTCTTATTTATTTTCCCACACACACACACACAAACAGACACACACACACACACACATACATACACACACATGCCACAGTTTTCTCTTGAACTGGTTTGGATGTGTTGCGTGTGATATGTTTTGTGTGTGCTGTGTGTGTGTGTGTGTGTTTTGTGGTTGTAGTTCTGTGAAGGTTCTGAAGGTCAGGTGTTAAAGTGCGTGGGACCTGATGAACCCTGACAATGTAATCAGGACTGGACTCAGTGGGGTGACGTGACCCCGACTGGAACTTCACGCTGTTTCTTCTCTCTGTCATGTTGACGACTATAATAAAGGGGCCATGATGCCCAGAGGGCCCCTCTTGTCCCAATCCCCCTCGTCCTCACCTCCCTTGTCCTCATCTCCACTGTCTCCTTGTCCCTACCTCTCCTGTACTTCCTGTTTCCCTTGTCCCCCACCCGGTATCTCCTGTCACTGCCCCTTTTCTTCTGTCCTCTTCTGTCCTGTGCTTTGTCTGCCCGTCCCACTGTGTAATCAGGTTTATACTCAGCGGGGTTATGTGACGCCGACTGGATTTTCATGCTGTTTCTACTCTATGTCAGCAGGACTATGTCCACATTGTCCCTCCTTTACCTCCTGTACCCATCTTCCCCTGTATCCCCGGTTCCCCATTCACATCTCTCCTGTCTCCCCATCCCATGTCTGTCCTGTCCCTCCAGTTTCCCGTTCCCCTTCTCTCCTGTCCCTTGTTAGCATTGTGCTCTTTAGTGAACTTCATTAGCCGCTGAGTGAAGCTGGTGCTGGTTTCTTGCCTGTAGCTTTGGACCAGACACAGATACTAATACATCACTCTGTATTCTCTCTCCTACACTCTCACTCTCTCACTCTCTCTGTTTCTCTGTATTCTCTCTGTCTCTGTCTCTTCCTCTCTGTTTCTCCCTCTGGCATCTTTCTCTCTCTCTCTCTCTCTCTCTAGGATGATAACTCCATGTTTTTCCAGTTTGGTCCATCTATAGAGCAGCAGGCATCTGTGATGTTAAACATAATGGAGGAGTATGATTGGTACATCTTCTCCATCGTCACCACATACTACCCCGGATACCAGGACTTCGTCACCAAGGTGACCAGTGTCTTTTTAAACCGGACATCCAGCAGCAGTGATGTTAAGAATAATAATCACAATAATTCTGTGTATTGTGCCATTGTGTTTTTGTCAGCTTCTCATAAGAGTACAAAAAAATAATTAAACAGGACGCTTTTTGTTAGCGAGGACTGATTTATATAAATGTGCTCCATTTTGATTGGCCTCCATTTACTGTGACTCATTTAGAAAGCAGTTGGGAGAGGCTGTAAGATAGGTGCAGGGTGGGGTGGGCGGGGCAGGACCTTGGGTGGGGCAGGACGGTGGGGAAGACAGGGGGGTGGGCAAGGAATGGTGGTATGCAGGCGAGAGTTGCTTATTAAACTCTTTAATTAAAAGTGAGGGAAAAGTGCAGGTTTATGCCTACTGTCCAGTCTATACTGGTTTTCACTCCATACTGGTTTTCACTCTGGATTGGGCAGGCAGCAATTGGACTTCCAGTCACATACCTGTTTCTAGCGCAAGTATTTCATGTTCTCGTCTCCAGGATAGTTCTTGCATTAGCACAGAGTCTTTCAATGAGAGCAAGGTTCTGTCAATGACAAGGGTTCTCCTGTGGTTCCTCACTCTCTCTGCAGGTCCGTAGCACTATTGAGAACAGCTTTGTGGGCTGGGAGCTGGAGGAGGTGCTGCTCCTGGACATGTCTGTGGACGACGGCGATGCAAAGATTCAGAATCAATTGAAGAAGCTGCAGAGCCCTGTCATCCTGCTCTACTCCACTAAGGAGGAGGCAAATGTCATCTTCGAGGTGGCGCATTCCGTCGGCCTCACTGGTTACGGATACACCTGGATCGTACCATCTCTGGTGGCAGGAGATGCTGACCACATTCCTCCAGAGTTCCCCACAGGTAATAAGCTTATGTAGATGTTAGGGGTATGCAAAGCAACTGCTATCCCTATCTGTATTTGTATGTGTAAAAAGGGAACATTATTTGTATTTGATTTGGTATTCGAGTAAAATTCAAAATGCAGTGTGCAAACTCCAACCACCTCTCCCAGAATCTACTCCTCAACTTGAGTGTGTGACGGGGTGTGGGGGTGGAAGTGGAATGTAAATACCAATATTAGCCGTATTACCACTGTACCGACTGTACTGTAATTCATGCAGAGGCATTTCCTTTAGTATGCATTTTCATTAATAAAATATTTTACAGTAATAAAATGAATTGAGATGGCAGTAATAAAAACACAGGGTTATTAGTTTGGTTCTGAGAATAAGTTACTGTATATGTTTATATATATATATATATACATATGAGGGGTGGAGTCGAAATCCGAAAACGGTAGTCGGAAAGGCACAGATAACATGTTTTTTACAAAAACAGTATTTGGAGAAATACTTAAAGTATTTGTATTCGGGAACCCCTCGTCACCCCATCACGTTCCTGAGCAGATACTCCTCCAGTCAGACCCCTAGCGTTCAGGAGTAAATACTGAGCCCGTGCAGCCATCACGAAATTCAGTTTAATCAAATACATGCTCCGATCATGATTTAGGGCTTTTTTCATGCTAGGACAACGCTTCACTACCCGCACAGTAGGAGAGAAATAATGTGTTGATTCCTTACCTCAACCTTAAACTTACCCTAAACCTAACCTTAACTTTAATCTTAACCTTAACCTAAACCTAAACCTTAACCTAAACTTAACCGTAACCTTAACCTTAATCTTAACCTTAACCTGAACCTAAACTTAACCATTACCTTAACCTTAACCGTAACCTTAATCTTAACCTGAACCTGAACCTAAACCTAACCTTAACCTTAACCTTAACCTAAACTTAACCCTAACCTTAACCTTAACCTAACCAGTTAGTGCAGATATTGGTGATTTAACACAGTGCCCATGAAATAAAAGAAGTGAAGCATTGTCCTTGTATGATAAAAACCTAAAAAGCCTAAAAGCTTAATCGTGATCAGACCACGTATTTTAAAAATGGGTTTCGTGATGATCGGGTTGAGATACTCAGCTTCCAAACCCCCAACACCCCCCTCATGGTAGCTCACTTAAGTTCAGGAGTAGATTCAGGGAGCGGCGGACAGAGTTTACTCAAATTTTACTCAAATACAAATAATTTTCAAAAAATACAAATACAGATACGAATAGCGGCTGCTCTGCACACCCCTTATATAT